>OX456984.1:148074294-148122246 GCA_949752695.1 Melanostoma scalare | reverse complement strand
GAGAAGAGAGAGAGAGAGAGAGAGAGAGGAGAGAGAGAGAGAGAGGGAGAGAGAGAGAGAGAGAAAATGCTCATCTAAAAACCTAAATTGTCGACGAAAGTTGATGGTAAAGAATTCAACCAGAACTGTTCCTTCGCTACAGATATAATTCAGTTTTTTTACTTAGCAATTAATAAAAAAATAGCCTTTACGTTTAGCGCATTATAAACCAACACAAAGAGTATACAAGAGTGTACTTTCGCACACGCAGCAATAAAACTAATCATTGGAACACATTCGCAGCCATATTCAACTTTTTCTTACTTTAACATCAGTTTTTTTTCTTTTACAACCAAGAATTTATTACTTTAAGGAAATCCGCTTAGCTGAAACCATGAGAAACGATTATGTATTCATATCTAAAACTTTAAATCCCCATCACCTACGACTGTGCTTATTCCTTAATTCAACTGCCACAAATTATCCCATTTACCTATAACCACGTTCCAATGTTATTACCAAATCTTCGAAATCAAACACTTCCAACGCGAAATTATAATGTGCCAATAATGGTCCTATAATGGTCCCGTTCAATAATGGGATGCAGCACACAACAAAACCCTTCAAAATGAACACACAAACCAAAAAAAAAAATCGTCGGACAAAAAAATCAGGTTCAGGTATAATACCTGGGCGAAGGAATTCCAATCGAATACTGTGGGAATGAGTAAATGCCCAGAGTTTCACTCAAACTTGCTCCGACTTACGCCCAAGGAATGTGCTGACTGCTATGATTCATCATCTTTGCATTGATTTTTATGTCTTATTTGTTCCTCTTGTTCTTTGTGTCGTTCTTGGCTTCCCTATCCCTACCATATTCTCTATGGTATACAATTCGGATTCAGGTGTTATTGGATACCTTACGGCGCACACCTAAATACACAATAAATTTTCAAAACAGAAATTTAATTTTTTTCAAAAACACACAGCAACAAAGACAACCATGGCGACGGACGCGACGATCCAACGAAAAACGACAAACCGAGAAAGGGAGAGAACAAAATAAAAAATTGAAAAAAATAAAATAAAACGGGTCCATTCCATACACAGACAGTGCGCTCCTACGACCATTGCATAGAGGCTGACTCAATCTGGGTAAAGCAATGGAGGATGGAGCAAACCGAACACCGAAGATCAAACTCAACTACAACACATTATAACTGTTTGCTTTCGTCTTTCACAGATCCTCGGGCTCTCACAAAGTCCTGACAGAGCCCAGAGACTGCTGTTCTTGTTTTAGCTTGCAGAACCACAACGTGCTGTCGCTGATTACTGTCAAACAACAGAATATTGTATTGCATGTGGTGCTCAGTAGACTTGAAGGTTTTTTTTGTACTTGTAGCTGGAGTGGAACACTGCGCGTTTGAAGTTCGATTTGGCTGTGTGAGTGTGTTTTTTTTTTTTTTCATCTGTTGATGGTGTCGGCGTTTCCATTATGTTTAAGCACATGGTTGTGTCGAAGGAAGGGGCTTCAACTAAAAATCTAAAAGGTTGGTTTCCCAAAGGATACTCTTGGTTTGATGTTCAGCTAGAAATTAGCCGTATAGGTGTCTGTTTTGACACATCTAACCATTGAATTAAATTGCTTCTCCTTTTGTCCAAAAGCAGTTCCAGTGTTCCAACATAAAAATATTGTGCTAATATCTTGTTGAATAGAAAATAACTAGCGCATGGTAGTTGGTAGAATGTACTTGAGAACTTTAGAAAAGGATGGAATGGGAACAAAAAAACACAATGTCTTTCACTTTTCCTTCAAAAATTTTTCAAAAATGTGGTACAAACATTTAAAGTTGATGAAATGAGTTAACACGAGGAGAGAGTGTTCCTAATATAAGTCCTGCATATAAGACTCAAAACATAAAATTTTAGGGCGATTTGGTCGGTTTATCAAATTATTATTACAAAATTCGAATAAGGTGATTCCTTTAAGTTGTGCATTTGATGAAGAGCCCACTCCTTTCAAATAATTAACTCTAAAAGGCAGCGTTTATTAAAATTGGT
Organism: Melanostoma scalare; assembly: GCA_949752695.1. NCBI lineage: Eukaryota > Metazoa > Arthropoda > Insecta > Diptera > Syrphidae > Melanostoma > Melanostoma scalare. The sequence continues at coordinate 148,120,206 of OX456984.1, read as the reverse complement.
GATTCAAATACAATGTAAAAGCTTATGTGTTGAAAAGAAGAACACAAACAGCTGAAAATTAATATCTACTAGCGTTTACTTAATTCCACAACTGATAAAATACTATTGTTTTTTGATCACGATACTCTGCTAAAAACACATACGGCAAAGCCAATTACTATAAATTTTATATTTTTTTTTCATAATAATGCTTCATAGACTTTTAAAATTTATCTTCAACATTCCATATGGTCGAGTATCTTTTTCAACCCGACTTACGTTACAAATCTTTCATGGTGGATGTTAGAACGAAGCGCTGAATTCGTACAAAAGGGCCAAAAAGTTTTTTATGCTGCTCTTTTATTTTCTTATTTTACTGTGTGCCATCCAAAAAATATTTTGTGCGAATGATACAACCGCAAGATAATTTTATTGGACTGAGCGTCTGGAAGAGTGATTGGAATGCAGTTTAGGACCACATTTTTATAAAGACTGTGTGTCTCTTGTTTTTGGTGGAAAGTATGTAGATTGGTATTTGTATTGCTTTGATGTTGCCAATTAAAGCTGACGCACATTCACACCTCCTTTGCTAAGCATTTGCTTTCAGATTTTCAGACTGGTAGAAGAACACACATGCTGAAGAAAGAAACAAAGATTTGGGTTTGCATGTCAATTGTGAGGATAGTCATTCTACAAAGTATTTTTAGTTTAAATAACGATCAATGAGGAGCTAAAATATTCCTTGTAACGGGTAGTTAGAAAGAGCCAGGTTCGAATGTCAACTCTTTTGTTTTTAACTATTAAAAAGGTAAATACATAAAAAAAGCCTTTTAATTTTAGTTTCTTTTCCTTATATTAAAAGCTCAGTCAAACTAAACGCAGTCCACCGTTGAGAGTAGATTGTGTTGTTCTAATGGCAAACAGAACCCGGGTAGTATCTGGCGCTTAAAAAAAGCGCTTACCAAAAAAGTATGAAGTTGTCATCAGCGACCCCAGCACTAGTATTCTATTCTTTATTTTTTTTTTGTTCCGCTCAATAAAAAGGTTTTCAGTTTGAAGGGGACTGTATGGTATGTTTTGAAACAATACCGAGAACATACATAGCTCAAACATTCTGAATCATTCTTCTTCAAAGAGCTTAGGCAGCTTAGGCTATAATTGAACGAAAGATGCTCATATTTTCATTTTCTGTTATTCATTCGCTGTCATGATTCTAAATAAAAGTAAATGGATTCTTGATAGACAAAGCATCAGTTATTTCAATGAGTCCCATATCTTAGGTTTAGCTGATTTCTCTAGCAGAGCTGTAAAAGAATGCATTCTTTTTTGTATTGCTGTCAAATGATGAAAAAGATTCATCTTTGAATATTTGCTAGTACTTAACTTTAAAAAAAAATTCACAGTCAATTGTGAAGTCTTTTGTGAACCAATCATCTAGAGCAGTCAAAAGACTTGAAGTCAAAAGAATGCAATACTTTTTAACTGGTCGCAATCTTGGAAGTCTCTTAAAAGTCTTTTACAATCTTTGCAATCATGAAGTCTTTTGATTGCATTGAAAATAATGCAGTCATTTCACTGCTTTGGAGTCTTTTGACTGCTTGAAGTCTTTTGACTGCTTGAATTCTTTTTTACTGCTTGGAGTATTTTGATTGCTTGAATTCTCTTAACATCAGGTTCCTTTCGACCTAAAGCATTTACGTTGCTCTTATGATTTCATTTCCTATAATAAGCTGCCTTTCAAGGTCTATTAAAATTTTAAAATAATCCAAACAGTCAAAAGACTTCAAGCAGTCAAAAAGAATTCAAGCAGTCAAATGACTTCATGCAGTTAAAAGACTCCAAGCAGTAAAAAAGACTTCAAGCAGTAAAAAAGAGTTCAAGCAGTTAAAAGACTCCAAAGCAGCCAAATGACTGCATTATTTTCAATGCAATCAAAAGACTTCATGATTGCAAAGATTGTAAAAGACTTTTAAGAGACTTCCAAGATTGCGACCAGTTAAAAAGTATTGCATTCTTTTGACTTCAAGTCTTTTGACTGCTCTAGATAATTGGTTCACAAAAGACTTCAAAATTGACTGGGACATTTTTTTGAAAGTTGAAGTACTGCGATAAAGAATGTGAATGCATTCCATATATACAGTTAAATGAATGAGACTTTTTGCAATGCAATACCAAATGAATGCATTCTTTTACAGCTCTGTTCTCTAGGACTACTTTTGAAACATAGTACAACTTACACTTTGCTACATATGAGAGTTCATGATTTAAATCCCAGAAATGCTTAGTTGTTTTTCCACGGATTTCGCCTTCTGCTAATACTAGAAGGCCCTAAACAAAACTCAAACGAAACTCCAGAGGTGAAATCTTAGAAAAGTCTGTATAACTTTGATTAAATAGACGATATTGGCATAGCGGGAGTAAATAACCATGATTACTCTGACATTTGCTACAAATGGAGGTGGAAAGAGTGGATTTAATGTTTTAAAACGATAAATGAAGTAAATGCTTACTAACACTTGAAGGAGTGACTCATATTAAGATCCTGACCATCCCAGCTCTGCTATATAGATCAGAGTCAAGGATTTTTTCTTAAGCGGATGCAGAATAAATCGATTAAGTTAGGTTAAAGCACTGTCAGAATAACGACAGACTAATTTTGACTTTTACCGCAATTCCAAACAAAAATCGGAGGGAGCAGATCTCTAACTAAACAATTTGAAGCTTCTAATAAGTTTGTTCGTTGAAATGCTTGGTTTTGAGATCGCCACAAAACGTGTTTAGAAAAAGTTCAACTCTTCTGGAATGGGGTTTTTCTTCACTCGCCTTAAAGTAACACTAGGTTTTTACTGGGGACTTGAGAACCAAAAAGCTCAGTTTTTTACAACTCATGAGGATGTCAAGGAGACCTGGATCGAGGTTGGGTAAGGTTCAACGAACGAAGCTAATAAAACGATTGAGATAGTAAATGTTCATAAGGTCGGTTACTGAGTTTGTGGACACCTCACTGAGTGCTTTAAGAACTGCCTGCTTTCTGAGAAGATGTAATCATTCGATGTCGATGGGAACACGCTACAGTGATCATAAGAGGACAGTAGAAGAGACTAAAAATTAATCGGTCTGAGTACGAGCCACCACCCATCTACAGTTCACATCGTTTTTGAACCATCGATGTGGAAGGGAACTGGTTTGCATTCCAAGTATAATTTCGCTCAAGATAAGGATGGAAAATTATTTTCCATACGCTTAAAGTTTTCCCTAGCCTAAGCGTTTTTGCAGTTGTGGCAGCTGCAGATGTCCACCTTCACCGTTAATATAAACGGTATCAAAAATATTTCGTCGAATCTTCCTCTCAAAACAACCCATACTTTTTTCACTAGGTCCGTGTATCTGTGCACCATTCAGCAAAGCGAGGATAATGAGGGTGCTTGAAAAGAAGACGTCCATTTGTCTTTTTAGTTCAAAAAGCACAAATTAAAAAGAAATATTCTTTGTGTGAATTGATAGCTCCGTCCACATAAACAAAGTTCTTAAACGGTGCAGGGAATTAACTTCACGGGCACTACCTTCACATGGGAAATAACTTCACCTCATGTGGGAAATAATTTCACTTTTTTGGGGTGAAGATATTTCCTACTGAAGGTGGGAAATAACCTCGCTTTTTCGTGGGAACGAATTCCACTTTTATGTGAAGCTATGTTTTGGAAAAAAAACTTATACATTTCGTTGCAGTGCAGATCTGTTTTTGAAAATATGTATACAGGGTGTCCCGTAATTCGTGTTACATATTTCGGGATATTATTCTTGGTCGTATTCCAAGAAAAAAATTGTTCTACAGTAAAGTCCGTTTCTTAACTTTGACATCACTTTTTGACATTTCAAAAAAAGGCATCTTTGGTGTACCTTGACCTGTGTTAAATTCAATTTCTCTGTCGATACTGATGGTAGAGACCTAATTTTAGACGTAATTTTTTGGAGAAATGATAATCTTTAAAACTGTATTTAAATTGGACTTCTATAGGTTTAGGGTTGCAAGATCTGTTTTTGAAATATGTTAAATAAATTTATATGTATTTCAAAAGCAAATTTTTCGTTTTTGTGTATCTTGTCGTTTTAGTGCTTTATTCAAGGAAATAATGAAAAATTCGCGCGAATTTTTCATTATTTCCTTGAATAAAGCACTAAAACGACAAGATACACAAAAACGAAAAATTTGCTTTTGAAATACATATAAATTTATTTAACATATTTCAAAAACAGATATTTCATTTAATATATAAAATGAGTGCCATCCAATAATATACAGTGAAAGATCTGTTTTTGAAAATATGTTCATTATTTTAATTGACGTTCTTAGCTACGCATATTCGCAGCTAAGTAGCCTTATGTTGGACTTACATGCATCTGCTAGTGCAGATGAAAAAAGGATGTAAGACTCAATCGCTCGAATTTTTCACTATTTCCTCGTATATAGCACTAAAGCGACAAAATGCATAAAAATGAGAAATTTGTTTTTGAAAATGTGTTACATAAAAATTTATTTATCATATTTTCAACTTTCCAAGTCTTCGTTTCAAAGCGCTTTTGTTTTGAAAATATAGTTTGACAATGTTATGTTTTTTCAGAATTGAGTTCTTTTATATATTTTTTTAATATACAAACGCGAACTATTTACATTTTTGTACCTTTGTTAATTTTGTAAAACTTTTTTTGTTTGAAATAAACCGCCCAAAAGCTATAATTTCTCTTTTGTTGAATGTCTACAATCTTCAAACTACAGGTGGGAAATAACTTCACACAAATTTCAGGTGAAGTTATTTCCCACCTACAGTGGGAAATATCTTCACCACAAAAAAGTGAAATTATTTCCCACTTGAGGTGAAGTTATTTCCCATGTGAAGGTAGTACCCGTGAAGTTAGTTCCCTGCACCTCTTAAACATCTCAATGTATAGCTGATGTCTTTGGTAAGGTTTTATCCAGAAGTCAGTGAAGGTTTCATTTCTTAATGACAGTATTTATTGACCATTGAAATCGTCTTCGCAGTTTCTGTTTCAACACTTACATCACATTGTGTTTTTCGTCTAATAGAAAACCATCGGCGTATGCATCTAACAAACTGTTGATAGATTAAACCATGGGCTATTGCAAAAGGCCTTTACAACCATTTATCACCAACAAAGTTGAATACTTCGCGTGACAGTGCATCGCCTCGCCTTAATTTTTTTTTACCAAGAATCTGGTTATATTTACTTATACTAGGCGTGATGGGACTGTTTCTGTTCTTCATTGTTATCCTGCATAAGCGTACTGGTTTTTGTAAAGATTTTACCTTGTTCACCTCTATGGATGCTGTGAAAAGCGGCCTAGAAATCAATAAAAATTGTAGTAAATATCAATTTAGCATTCCGGCCCATTCAGATTGTTGACAAACTTCTTCATACGATCACAAAAAACAGAAAGGATCTTATAGGTGATTTTGGAGAGTTTGATGCCTCTGTCATAAAGGCAGTTCGGGGTCTGTTTTTTTAAGACCAAACTAACCACACGGAAATTCAGTTGTCGTAATAAGGGATCCTAAATTATTAGATCGCCCAATGCCATATGACAGTACCAAGTGTCTGGAACCTGATTCAAGAAAACGCAGCCCTTATCACTTAAGTCTAGCGCGTTTACATGCTGGTCCAAAGTGAAGCTTCTCGTGGCAGTACCAGCAAGTCTTCTGCAGATATTGCTCTTAAGGGTTAGCAGAAATATTGCACATTTTTTATTAACATTGGGGAGAATAAGATTAGTTTAAATGCATCAAATGGAGCCATGTTACAGTTGATGTGCTCTTGACAGATCCAACCGTTAATAAAAGCCTGCACTGAATACAATGGCTATAGCTCTGGTACTAATAAGCTGTCTGAAACCCTTTCCAGGCAAGTTCATCTGCGACCTCGTTTCCAATTATGGCACGATGGCCGGAAACCCAAACAAGACTCTTATGACTGCATTCTGAGACTACTTGCATTTTTGGATCAATTTCGAAGTAGTTAAAGGGTTGAGTAGAGCCCTAAGCACAGCTTGCTTCAAATCTTTCTTATTTGCGTCAGTTTTCACTTTTATGACTGTTTTTCTCAAAATCCAAATTGTAACTAAACAAGTTCACAGTTTAAGTTCCTGATCCTCACACTTTACAGAATTCTAAGAGAAGATAGTCTGCCCTTCGAGTGTGTAAAGATAAAGAACCTCTTCCACCTTCAGTTACCATTACTGGCTGAACACAATGCATACGGAGCTGCAACTGGAACTGGAACTGGAAGAGCTGTCAAATTATTGAATACACACAAATTCAATAGCGCGAACACAATGCGACGGAGCTGAATACGGAACTGGAATCGGAACTGGACAAGTTGACGAACTTTTAACTTTTGCTGTACAGCAAATTTGACGTTTATGATTTTGAAGGAAAAAAAACATTTTGTGTGTAAATTATTGTGTGACAGCCAAGTGTTACTTTAGTTTTTTGTTTTTTGGTTTTTACTTTTAATTTATAACAATTTTGTGGTGAGTAATAATTAATGAATGGTTTGAGTGGTTGGTGTACTAATTTTGTTGTTGTTGTTTTGTTGATGGAAATGTCGAAAGCTGTACAGCTGCATTGTGGGTCGATTAAAATCGAAACGTACAGCAATTTTGACAGCTCATCCAGTTCCGATTTTGCAGTCCAGCTCCGTTTTTGCATTGTGTTCAGCCAGTTAGTCTACATACAATGTATAAATTTTCATATTTCTCGTATTTACACTCACTCAAGATTCTTTTTTCTCATTGCTCCCTTCGAATCCTCTTTGTGCAAACAAATTAAAAAAAAGTGCTCAACTAGTTCTTCAGCCATCCGTAGCCACCTCTGGTAAAAATATTTGATTACACATACTGCTAATAATTATATGTGTGCTGGCTTGCACTCACCCTAGCTCTACAGATATGTAGACATAGGCCTGAAAATGAATGTGTTCCTCTGCCCTTTTTGGTTTGTGTTTTTTTTATTTCTTAGGTTGCACTCTCTGTGACTGAGCCTTTCTTGTGTAGCACCTTCTTTTGTATCATCTTTTTCTTTCTACTGTGCATCTTCTATCGGTGTTTGTCTTTTATTTTTATTTATTTTTTATCACCGAAAAACAACGAGGAGGCGGAGGATACACCTTTTTCTTTAACAACGAAACAAACACAACAACAAAAAGAAAAGAAGTAAAAAGATGGAGTAGAAGCAAAGGTGAGATACTTTATTAAGTATTCGCCCCATTGTGGCTCGAAAAAAAAATTCTCTCTCCTCAATAGCGCGGTTTGGGGATTTATCCTATCGGATGCTAATTTAAGATCCGTGTAGGTATGTGTGTTAAAACGAAGCGTTCAGTTCGGCTCTTTTAGATGGGAGAGAAGTCGGAAGGACGAAGCTACAACCAAATGACACTCAACGCCCTAAAGACAAAAAACGCCGAAAGCAAACCCTGTTTGCTTGGTTCTCTTCGAACTTGAAAACACGTTAAAACTCGAATTTGAAATTGATGAAGGTGCACACTGCACAACATACGTTGTAATTGGTATGGCCAAGAGGCAGGGATGACGAAGCCGAGGTTGAGGATGGTCATGATGATGGAGCGGAAAATGAAGTGGAAGAAACATTGCTCCAACCGAGTGTGGAATTTTTCGGAAGGGAAGCGATATTTTATTTCTGAACCCGGCATGGTCGTCATATGATCGTATGTAGAATATTGGATCAGTCAGGAGGACCAGGTGAGATCATAAAGCAGATAAGAAGATCCCCTCTGCACTCATGGACATTCCACAATGGATACCATCAGTGTAGGTATATCGTCGAAGGGCATAATGTGGCGAAGAATTCTATACACAATTTTCAACTTTGTTTTCCAATGGTGGTGCTCTCGCGCGAAGTTTGTCCTTGTGGATGTTGGGGCTGCAGCTAGCTGATTGTGCGACGACAAGAAGTTTTTTCTTTGAGACCGATGATGCTGGGATACTTTTTTTGCATTTTTGACTTTTTGTAATTTTTGTTTTGTCGCTTTGGTTTGGTTGGTTTGTTGTGTGGCCGGTACAGCGCATAAGAATTCAGTCGGTTAAGTTTCTCGGCTGATTTTTGCTGATCTTGGTCTGCAATTTATTTTTGGTCTCTTCTGCATTCAGATGATACATTTTGGGAGCAATGATCTCTGGAGAAATGTCTTCTGCTTTTTTTCGTTAGGTTTATTGTTGTTTCTTTGGAACGCAAATGGAAATTTGATATTTTATGAACACTTTGACTTAAGAGTTGAGAAAAGTTCTAACACAGTTACAAGATATCTCTAAGGTTGGAAGGCATGGAAGAGGGCCAATAGCTTAATCGAATCATTGTGCACATGTTTTACTTTGTCCTTAAAACATGCAGGTAGACAGAAGTTCCAAAGAACAAGATAAATTAAATGTAATGGTTGTTAAATTGTATCACATCACTTTTAACACTGCCATCGCAGGAGTTTAAATAACCATTAGGAAAAAGACTGAGCTTATATTTTAAACAAGATCATCAATAAATAATTCTGTGTTTCGCTCAAAAAGATTTACACATTTCGAGTGTAAATTGAAAGATGTAATGTGAATGGGATTGCGTTTATTATTGGGTTACAGACTAAACACAAGATTAATTTGAAATTGATAGCACAGTTGTTGGGTTCTCAATGCAGCGTCAGGGCGAGACGTTGGCCGGAAGAAAAACGTTGTCATTTCATTGTTATCACAACTTTTTTTTCTTATATATTTGGAATAAACAAATTCTTTGGCATTGTCATTCTTACTGTCTTCTGCTAAATTGAATAGAGCAAGAGCTTCTGAGAACATTCTTTCCTTTACCTACTCTTTGAAATACAAGACAAGATGACAGAATGAATTCCAACGAAGAACTTACAGATTTTTCTTGAGTATAACCTCAAGTATTTGATTGACAACTAACTCTAAACTCACCTCACTAAGTCAATAGCTTCCCTCTTGGATGCAGCTTTGTGAGTTGATGAAACCTTCAGTTCTTTATTTCGACCACAGTGAATATGATATTAATTTTTTTTCTATCGATTTTTGGTGATAGTAAGTATCTAGATGTTGTTTCTGTTTGATAAACCAACACGCCCTTCTAGACCATCCTTATAAGAACCTTGCTCTACTGGTTGAAGTCGTTCACAACTCGGCCGGGCTACATAAGGTGGCTTTGATCTCCCCTGTGGTGTGGCCCAGGCACAGACTCGAAGACGGAAGAGGCTAGTTCGCTGTTGTCCATACCGCATCAACGTGTCCCAGCCAGCCTGGTCGCTGAATGTTCAAAATTTTGACGAAATCAGCTTGTTTTTACATCATGTTTTGTTAATCTTCTAAAATCGGTCAGTAGCCACAAGAATTTTTTTTCACAAAGCAACCCAGTGAATATGCTTTGTGAAAAAAAAAATTCAAATCATTGACTTAGTTGTGATGGGTCGATTTTTGTACCCTCTAGAGCCAGAATGTTTTAGGCCTTGTATAACACCTGTAAATAAAATCTTATTTTTGCATCTCAGAGACTTAAGCGGCACTGAACTTAAAGCAAGCTCATTTGTACACACTTATCTACGTTCTTCATCATTAATGCAAGTGTTAGTGGTTAATAAATAACGCCAGCACAAGCAAAAAGAGATTGTTCACAAGGGAAATTTAAAAGACATTTTAAAATAATAACAAAGAAAAAAATTCAGTTAAATTAAAATTAACATTAACATTAATAGAACAAACTAAACTAATGAAACATTACTAAACGAAATCTATGAATCTTAGTTTTAATTTTAAACTATTTTTACTGATGTTGAAATTGGAAATAAAAGGATTGTAGTTGAATAACCTCCTCATGCGAGCTAATGGCTGATGCATACCATAGTTACTTCTGTGGTGGGAGCGATGTATAAACTCTAAATTACGTAGTTGGTAAGTTTCTCCGCGATATTCGAATCCTATATGGGATTGCTCTCCACCGGGAGCATCAATTGTACTGTACTAAATCACCGCTGATTCTTCTCTGTGAGAGGGTTTGAAGATTTAATAGGCGAATACGATTTTCATAATGAGGAAGATTAAATGGATCTTCCCAAGGAAGACCTTTGAGAGCGAAAAGTATGAATCTGTGCTATATTGCTTTGATTCAAGATTTATGAATATCATAAGGTGGTAACAACACCTGAGAAGCATACTCTAGATGGGGACGAACATAACAGTTGTATAAGGAGAGGGTAACATAGGGGTCATTAAATTCCTTTGTCCACCGCTTAAGGCTACGTTTATGACCGAGCGTAATCGCAACGCGCGATGCGATGAGAATCGCTCCATCGCTTGTCACATTTTCGCTATGTTTATCGCGGGCGATTGAGTGTTTATAGTAGCGCGTAATCGCAAGCGATTGAAAGTTAACAACACAACACAACATTTTTTTTATTCACGTTGGAGCAGTTGAGAAAGCAATATGCGTGCATTAACTCGCAAAATTTTATTGTTAGAGAACAGCTATTTGTTGCGCAAAAAATATTTAAAAAATGTAAATAAAACAAAAAATTTTCAAGTGCACCCAATCGCCACGGAACGAAAATATTAAATTATTTAATAATTAAATATATTTACTCACGTCCCAAGTCACATTTTTTTTCAACATCCTCCCAAGCTTTTCTTATTATATTTCGATTGTGGTACCCGTGGCGTAATGGTTAGCATGTCCACCTCACCTGCTAACCCAGAGGTTCGAGGTTCGAATCCCAGCAGAGGCAAAATGCCAAAATGTTTTTCCACGGGTATCGCCTTTCGCGAGGAATTGGCAAGTCCTCCGTTAGTAAATTCATTGCCATGAAAAGCGCATTCTCAATTAGCCGTTCGGAACCGGCGAAAAATTGTAGGTCCCCTCCATTCCCTCACAAGGCATGGTTGTGAGAAATGCGCTAGGCCCAGGGGCTCCTCGCTCTGTTGCGCCACCCTATTTATTTTATTTTTATTTTAATCTGCATGGCGCAAATTCCATAAACATTGATTATCACGCACACACTCTATGAAAATATCCATGCTGTTTCGCTGGTTTCGCTCAAATAAATCAAAATATTTTGATTGCAAATTTTCGTCGCTTTTATCGCTTGTAATCGTAGCCTAAGGCTACGTTTATGACCGAGCGTAATCGCAACGCGCGATGCGATGAGAATCGCTACTAGCGATAAATTATATTAGTGCATATGGTGGTGTTCACGACACAGCGATTTAGCGAAAAGCGAATTGAGCGATTACAAGCGATAAAAGCGACGAAAATTTGCAATCAAAATTTTTTGATTCATTTGAGCGAAACCAGCGAAACAGCATGGACATTTTCATAGAGTGTGTGCGTGATAATCAATGTTTATGGAATTTGCGCCATGCAGATTACCACAATCGAAATATAATAAGAAAAGCTTGGGAGGACGTTGAAAAAAAATGTGACTTGGGACGTGAGTAAATATATTTAATATGTTTTTTATTGTTTTTAATTATTGTTACATTTAACAAAAATTTACAAAATGCGCACTTTGCTGTTGTGATTTATTCTTATATACAGTGGCAAGCAAAAGTGAGTGCATGTTTTAAAATTCTTTGTTTCAATATCTGTAACTTCCACAATATTAAACCAAATTCAACCAAATTTTCAAATACTCAAAAGTTTCCTTGCTCATGCGATAGTACTCTTTAAATTTTTCAGGAAATTGTAAAAGGCGTACGTGTAAATGATGGAATTCACCCTAATATTTTCGTTCCGTGGCTATTGGGTGCACTTGAAAATTTTTTGTTTTATTTATATTTTTTAAATATTTTTTGCGCAACAAATAGCTGTTCTCTAACAATAAAATTTTGCGAGTTAATGCACGCATATTGCTTTCTCAACTGCTCCAACGTGAATAAAAAAAATGTTGAGGTTGTGTTAACTTTCAATCGCTTGCGATTACGCGCTACTATAAACACTCAATCGCCCGCGATAAACATAGCGAAAATGTGACAAGCGATGGAGCGATTCTCATCGCATCGCGCGTTGCGATTACGCTCGGTCATAAACGTAGCCTAATACAGCAAGTATTGAATTTGCTTTGTAAATAATGAAATTGGTGTGTTTATTAAATTCGAGGTTGGTACTAAAAAGAACACCGAGATCACGGAGTCGTGAAACTTGAGATAGGGATTGCTGCGATGTTGAATATTCTCCAATACTAGGAAAACTTTGGCACTTGGAAGTGTTTAAAAAGCCCATTTTTAGACCACCATAGAACAAAACTGTCGTTATCTTTTTGTAAGAAGTCGCGATCTGAAGCATTTTAGATGATTTTAAAAATTTTCATATCATCAGAAAAGATTAAAGTGTCGCTATAGGAGATGCAAGAAATTACATAATTTATTCCAACAATGAAAAGCAAAGGGCCAAGATGACTTCCTTGTGGCACGCCAGACATAGTATTGAAAGGTTTTGACAAAACATTACTTAATTTTACTTCATAAGTCGTATTCTTATAAGTAAGAACTTATCTAAGCAAGAGAAGTTAGTGTAAATGCAATCAAGCTCGTCTCCACATTCTAGGGCATTGGAACATTTATGATAAAAAGATAGAAGGTTGGTAGTCGTCGATTTTCTTTGCATAAATCCGTGCTGCTGATGGTAGACAACATTTCTGGAAAAAAAGGATAAATTTTCGCAGACTACTTGTTCAAATACCTTAGATAAACATGAGAGCTTTGAAATAGGTCTGTTTTTTTTTTATGTCGATTTTTTCACCCTTTTTGAAAACAGGAGTAATCAATGATTTTTTTTTTTCAAAGAGTGGTTAAGATTACAGATTTTAAAGAAAGCTTAAAAAGATATTAAGGTGGAGGGGATAGACGTGAAGAATAATTTTTTTTAATCAATTGGCAGAATCGTGTTGGGACCAGAAGAATCATGACAAACGTCATCTTTAAGAGAAGAACGTGGTAAGCCACGGAAGACAAAAACTAAAAAGTCTGAGTGACTTTTGGGGAGTTCTTTTTTCATGCATTTTTTTAAAACTGAGTAAAGCAAGCGACCGCTTAGTCAATAATTGCAATATTTAACTTTTTGAGAGAGGACTTTAATAACAAAAGCCTTCTTACTCCGAAGTGATTGGCGAGAGTGACTCTCCGAATAGCCTCTGCACTAATGTCGTTTGAAGTGGAATTAGTGGGGTTCAGGGGCACAAACTCTTTGACTATTGATTAAGTCACCTATGTTGAGTTTCTTTCTCTGATGACAAATTCACAACATATACTTAGCAAATAATCTCACCCACTTTTCATATTACAGCTTCAAGAATTGTGTTGGAGAGGGAGGCCATATGAAGGCAAGTCAGCTTTTTTAAGTATGCTCTTAATTTTGGTGGGGGCAAAACCCCCATTTATTAGGCTTAATACAAGCTATCAACTTACAAACTAAGAAACTTAATAGCTAAGACTTACTAACTAGTTGGAGGGCTTAGGAGACGAAGTTTTAGGCAGGGAGTACTTATATTGAGGTCAAAACAAGAGGAGTGGAAGTTGACATTCCTCAGCATTCGGGAGATGGGTTCATTGGAGCCGTAAGAGGTTCGATGGGTGGGAAGATAGAAGAGACGGGGATTCCGGGTGTTACGAGGGTTAGTATTTAGGAAGATGGTACCTGTGAGGATTCGGTGAATGAAGAGAACGTCAAATATTTCTCTTCGATTTTTCGATTTGATTGCAAAATCATAAGATTCGAGGGTTAGCGATGGTAAAATTTAAAAGCAGATAATTTAAAGCGATTTATGGGGTAGTGTAATTTAAATCTTGCCAACTATGATGCAGCAACATCGTGTCCATGCAGATGCTGAGCAATCGAATAAGTTTGGCGGGAGTACCAATTTAAATTTGGCTTTGTACAGCATTTCCATGTTAACGCTTTATACTTTAAAGTCTATAGGAGCATGATCTGTATCGATCTGGAACTTTAGGTTCTTTTCCGCGGTGTGAAGACTTTGTAGATGGTTGATTTATCGAGCCCATTCAAAGTACAATGGCATTACAACACCGAATTTAACAAAAATATAGACTTTGTTCTTAGAACTTCAACACAGCATCTCAAGCCCATGTCAACTGCCAAAAACGTCATGTCTTTGCTGATTAAGTTCTCGAAGTGCATAAAAAAGATCTGGGATTTCATCGGACAATCAAAATCTTTTTAACGGAAAAGGTGAAAACTTTAAGCATGGTCACACAGGGCTGCTTGTCAGCCGCTTCCTACCGGCGCAGCGGCTGCGGCAGTAGCAGAAGCTGTCAACTGTCAATGTCTCAAATTGACATCGTGTAAGGGAGGATGCATTAGTTTTTTGGCGTCCATTTATCAAACACAAATCACATTTGCCTATATGTACTAATTTTTTTGGTATTAATTCATTGAAAGGGCCAAACATAATTTACTTTTCTACTAGAGGTGTTTTATTGAAACCTTCAACAGTTACAAAAATCAAAAATGTCCCTTTATTAGAAACGTCTATGCGTAAATTATTGATGGAGCATTGAATTTTAATTGTCAATATGAAGGAAAAAGAAAAAAGTATGTAAATATGTTAGGTATGTATGTAGGTACTCACCATCAAATTTGCAAATCATTTGTTAATAAAATCAAACACACGCATTCATCACTCGCGAGGGACAAAAAAAAACATCACAATTGCTTTTAATACTACATGCGAATATAAAAATAGATTTTTTTTTTTAATTAAAACCACAAAAGCAAATTACATAATTGAAAACACGGACAAAATTGGCTCAGACCTCAAAACAAATTTGCGAGCTTGGATAACACATGATTTGAAAATTCAAATGAACAACGGCCACTTTTAAATTGTCTTTCCTTATTTTTTCTCTTCATCAAACATACGCGATACGCGAAAGACAATGGAAAACTTTTATTTACCTTCGAAAAAATAAAGGATTGCTTGATCAGCACACAATAAAGCCTTTGAAAACTTAAATCGAACACTTATTGGACAAAAACTATGATACCTATTTAATATTTGAATACTAAAACAAGCGAAATGAAACACTTCCATCACCAACGAAGGGGCACAAAAAAAAAAAACAGAGGAAAATCGCGATTTCACACCATCACCAGCATTGGAACCAACTAAATTTGGTTTCATTTACACACTTTAGCGATTAATTGAAAAGAAATTATAAATTTACGACCGAAATCTAACAAATTTACACAGAAATAATTAATTTTTCAGGAAACTGCACGACCGTGCTTGCACTTTTGACATTTTTGTCAAATTAATGCTGAAAAGCAACCCACCTGTCTCTTTCTAACACACGAAATGATGCAGAAAATTGTATATAGGTCCCCTCCATTCCCTCCCATGGTATGGTTGTGAGAAATGCGCTAATGCCTCGCACTGTTGCGCCACATATTTATTTAATCGAGTACTTCGAAAACACTGCACCGATCTTAAAAATTCTTTCACAGTTAGAATGCATTTTCCCTGATTGTATTTCAGTCCCATATTCCACTTTGTTGCGGTGTTAAGTAAAGCTAGGTTAGATGTGGTTGTCAGGGTACGGAGTTTGACACACTTATACCACATAGGGTCCATTGCGATACCACTGAGACCAGAAAGTTGTTCGCCCTCTATTCTATGAAGGCGACTAGAGAGTTGATCATCCTCTAATCACCTGTTTGTCAAACCATGCAGAACATCGTGTGAAAAGGGAAAGACTTTTGAGGTCTTTGTTAAAGAAATGGATGATTTTCAAATATTTTTGAAAATTTTGAAGTTGGACGGAACGTAGGAATATATGACATAATGTTGGACGACAAATCTGTCAAGTTTGAACGCGCAAGCTACATCCAATCCATCCATCAAAAGATGTCTGTCCAACTAATTGTACCGTGTGAACTCTGTTAATGTTGAATTGTTTTGACATCTCCTTTAAGCACCGGTGACACACGGCTGCTTGTCAGCCACTTCCTACCAGTGGCTGGCAGTAGCAGAAGCAGGCAGCGGTTAGCAGCCCGATCACACTAGCGGCTGTTACTAACTAGCTTCTCTCTGCAAACAGCTATAAAAAACCATTCAAAAATCGCCTTTGAACTTTATATCAAATTTTTAAACTTTTTTATGATATTTGACACAAATTTGGAATGAGAAATTTCATAAGAAGAACGTGTAGCAGTTTTAGTAGCCGCTGCTAGCAGCCAAGAATTCAACATGTTCAACTTTGCAACCGCTGCTAAATAGTCGCCGGCGCCGACAGAAGTGTTAGGGTTCATTATGAAATGAGGTGTACATATATATTTTATTGTAGCTGAGTAATTTATACATTTTCTTTTCATTTAATTTACAATTTACAGAGATTTGGTATAAAGCTACCTTACTACTGAACAATTTATAATAATGGTTTTTTAATATTATAATAGTTGAGTTAGTTGATAAAAGGAAAAGCTACAAGAAAAACCTTCATTGAATATTTGAGATGGAGAGAAGAGGAGGAAATATCTGAGAATCACCTCAGCCAAACTATAGACTTCTTACAATCTGTTTTCAAAGATTATACAAACATTTGTATATTAAGTATGAAATAAATAACAAAATAATGAACCAACAAATGAATAAATAAACTAATAATTACACAGTTAAATATATACATACATATATTTATATATATACATTAACAAACAGTCAAATAAGGTATTAGATAAATTGGTAAATAAATAGATAAATAAGTAAATAAATAAGTGAATAAATAAATAAATAAATAAGAAAATAAATAAATAAATGAATAAATAAATAAATAAATAAATAAGTAAATAAATAAATAATTGAGTTAATAAATAAATAAATAAATATGTAATCAAATAGATGAATAAATAAAAATAAATAACAAATTTGTGAATAAACAAAACAGCAGTTATGTAAATAGTTTAATTTCTTTTAAGTAAACAAACAAACAGATATATCACAGTAAGAGAAGAAATAAGTCTTTTTAAGGATGTGTATTGCAATTTTTATGAAGTCAGATTTGAAATGAGGTGGTTATCAGATGAGCTACAGGATATCTCATATCTGTTACGTAATTTTTCGATTCTAGACGGAATTTTTTCAATATTTGTGATTTTATGTAAATCATCTGTCGAATAATGCCATGGCAAATTCAGCATCATTTTCAAAATTTTATTTTGCATAGTTTGAAGTCTAAGCAGATGACTTTTTGCACATTTTCCCCACACAGGTGAACCGTATAGCATGATGCTTTGAAAAATTGCCTTGTATAAAATTAGCTTATTTTCTTTACTTAGATTGGACTTCCTGTTGATAAACGTATAGAGCATTCTTATCGTTACATTGACTTTATTTATTGTTTGTTGGATATGTAAACCGAAAGTTAGGGTTTTGTCAAGATGAACTCCTAAGTATTTGACACTGGATTTCCAATCTGTTTCCAATCCATTAACTATTAATCTTCCACTAGGTAAAAAACAAGCATTTCTTTTTCTTGTGAGAAAGACAGCTTGGGTTTTACCAGCATTAATTTTGATCTTCCATTTATGGAAGTAGCTTTGTACGTCATTCAAGGCAGATTGCAAATTGGTTTCGATAACTAAACCATTTGAATCCGCTGAATAAATGCATGTGTCATCTGCGAATATGGCAGTTTCGCAGTTCCTAAGTTTTGGAAAGTCAGATGTGTAAATATTGTATAAAAAGGGGCCCAAAACAGATCCTTGGAGTACACCCGCAAAAATTTCCTTAGATTCGGAAGATTCACCATTAACAAAAACCCTAAATGTACGTCCTGTTAGAAAAGAGAAAATTATTTTAACAATGATGGGGGGAAAGTTCAAAATTTTTAATTTGTGAATCAGTCCATTGTGCCAAACTGTGTCAAACGCCTTTTCCACATCAAGTAGGACTAATCCTGTGCTTTTACCTACTGCGAAGTTATTTTTAACATCTTTTGTTATCCTATGAATCTGATGGATAGTACTGTGGTTGGGTCTAAAACCAAATTGCTCTACCGGTAAGATGTTATGTAAACTCAAGTGATTTTGGATCCTGTTTTTAACTACTTTTTCCAAGCATTTGCTCACTGAGCTTAGCAAACTTATTGGCTTATAATTACTCGGCGAAGATGCATCTTTCCCTGGCTTTGGAATAGGAATAATTTTTCCTTTTTTCCATTCCTTAGGAAAATAGCCTAAATTAAGGCATCCATTAAATAAATTGAGTAGAAACTTAATGCCCATTTTGGGTAGTTTCTTGAGATATAGGTTTAATAACCTGTCAGGTCCGGGTGACTTTGATATTTTTAGTCCTGATAATATGCACTCAAGATGAACCAGAGTTAGCACGCTTTCTGGTATGTGTACGATATGAGACCTAATAGATTCACAGGACTGTTCAACGGCAACTTCAAGTTCATTGCTTCCCCCCATGCTACTGGTAACTAAATGGCTTGAAGAAAATTCCCTGGCCAATGCATCAGCTTTTTCCGAGTTTGATAGTAACACTGAACTTCCTATTTTGAAGGCAGGAACAGCACACTTTTTCTTTTTAATAACCTTCGTAATATTCCAAAACGGTTTGCTTACTTTATCCAACTTACTGAGTTTGTTGTTCCAAATCTTATTTCTATGTTCCGTTAATAAAGCTTTAATTCTACTATTAAGAAACTTTGTTTCTAGGAGATATGACTCGTTTCTAGTTCTCGTCCACAAGGATCTGTATTTGTTTCTTATTTTGATAACAGTTATGATATTAGGAGGAAGTGTGTTGAGTGTTGCATTAGATCGACCTTTTTTCGGAACAGATTGCTCAACGCTTTGGAATATAATATTTGATAAGCTTTGTATTGCTGCATCTATTTCCACGCAAGTCGTTGCAGTGGGGACAGGTTCCGGTAATTGTTCTATTTCTGTGCGAATGCTTCTCTTATATTTTTTCCAATTAGCGCTTTTATAATCATAAATATAATTACTATTTTGAACAACTGATCTATGGACACTACATACAACTGGAAGATGATTGGAGCTAATTTCATTTAGAACCATAGGTTGGCTTACAAGCTCAGGCATATTTGTTAGAAAAAGATCTATTGTGGACGGATTTGATCTATTATTAGGAGGAATACAGGTAGGATGAGGTGGGTATAAGATACTAAAAGGATGCCTAGTGTTCAAATCAGATAGAATATTACCCCAAGCATTCGCTCTAATGCAACCCCAACTTCTATGTCTGCTATTAAAATCTCCCCCAATCAGAAAAAAATCGTTAGATCTAACCAACTTCAACAAATCATTTTTCAATTCGCATCTTTTACTTGGTGAGGAATTATCAACAAGATCAACTATAGATTATATTCAATAGCATGTCTGACTGTTACGCGGGAGGTTCGTGGCTCGAATTCCAACATCGTAAATTTAAATTTAAAGGTTTGAAAAGCGACCTTCACTAGCCGTTCGGAACGGGCAGAAAATTGTAGATTTTCTCCATTCCCTCACAAGGCATGGTTGTGGGAGAATGCGCTAGGCCCCGAGGCACACCGCTCTGTAGTCTGTAGCGCCACCCTATGAATGTATGTATGAATGATTTCAAAAAATTTCTTACGGTTAAAGGCCTGGCCAAACCAACGCGGTGAGTGCGTGCGATGCGGTTGCGATAAGTCAAATCCATATATAATCTTATGGACGTTTGACTTAATACATAGGGATTTGACTTATCGCAACCGCATCGCACGCACTCACCGCGTTGGTTTGGCCAGGCCTTAAAGTGTTTCATTTCCCTGAGAAGCATTGAATATATTCCCATGGGAGCTTAAATACTACTTCACTTAATTTACTTACTTCGATCACCGCAGGAACAGAGGTACGACGCGCTTGGCGGGCCGAGTCAGCTAGTATAACAACAACAAAATTGTTTAAAATAAATAAAAATGATTTTCCAAAACCGGAAATTATTAGACATTTTTGGCGTATGATAATGGTTTGTTATCATACATTATACACGGCGTAGAATTATCATACATGTAGCATAGTTATCATACGGATGGCAGCACTAATGTACTAATAGGCTGAAGAGACTTTGTAAGCGACATCAGGAAGACTTATGCCTCTGTAAATGTCTGTCTGATCGGCTCAGAGTATATCCTTTCTTGTGGATGGAGCCCACGATGTCAAGACTTAATTTGTGCGGCTTATCTTTCCTGAACGAGCTTCTTATGAATTCAGTTCCAGCTGTCACGAACTCATATTAATAGGGAACTGTTGCCGTGATGGCTGCCACTTTTTGACCATTTTTTCTTTGGTGCTTAGAACAGTCTTAGTGTCGATTTTTTAACACAGCGTTTTAAAAGAACGTGTTCTTGAGAATATCGTAAAGTTCCTATGTGACTATTGATGAGTATCCTTTCTTCTTCCTGGTGGACTGAGTGCAGATGAAACGTGTCGGAACATTTTGAAAATAATTTAGATTCTGGTCAGTCATATGCTTTCTTTACGTAAACTAGTAAAGCTACACTTGGGCGACGCACAGCCTCGAATATGGGGCCTAGCAACCGCTCACGTTATCGAGTGATTGCATTATATGAGTTTGGAACTACTACTAACGTTATTGAGCAATCTGGTAACATTATTTGAAATTCTTACTTACTTACTTAGGTGGGCATTACAGTTCGGGGTGAACCTGGGCCTCAACCAACATCCTTCTATAACGACTTCGATTTCGGGCGAGAAAATTAAACTTTTTTATGAATTTCTAACCACAAAACTAATAATAGCTTAAAATTCGCGCGAATTTTAAGTATTATTAGTTTTGTGGTTAGAAATTCATAAAAAAGTTTAATTTTCTTACCACAAAACTAATAATAGCAGCGCCGCGCCGACCTCGTGCCGACTTCGCGCTGACTTCGCGCCGACCCCGCGCCGATCCCGCGCCGATCCCGCGCCGATCCCGCGCCGATCCCGCGCCGACCCCGCGCAGACCCCGCGGTGGCCGCGCGTCGGACGAAAAGTTCAACTCCTTAAATCCAATGTTCCTCAGAACATTTCTGTTTCTACCAAAAGTAAATGCCTTTATAAACAATGATTGCAAAATATTAAACAAAGAAATAAAGTCGAATTCTACTGAGAAATAAAGTCGAAAGCTATTTTCGACAAATTTAGTGCCACAATGATTTTCGACCTTATTTCCCAAAATTGGTAATAAGGTCGAAAAGAAAATTCGACCTTATTTCCCAATTTTTGGGAAATAAGGTCGATTCGGCCTTATTGCCTTCGACCTTATTTCACGGCACCGTCTCTTTATTGTGACGTTTTGTCCAATTCGTCGATGTTCTGATGATGATGGGGGGAAAGTTCAAAATTTTTAATTTGTGAATCAGTCCATTGTGCCAAACTGTGTCAAACGCCTTTTCCACATCAAGTAGGACTAATCCTGTGCTTTTACCTACTGCGAAGTTATTTTTAACATCTTTTGTTATCCTATGAATCTGATGGATAGTACTGTGGTTGGGTCTAAAACCAAATTGCTCTACCGGTAAGATGTTATGTAAACTCAAGTGATTTTGGATCCTGTTTTTAACTACTTTTTCCAAGCATTTGCTCACTGAGCTTAGCAAACTTATTGGCTTATAATTACTCGGCGAAGATGCATCTTTCCCTGGCTTTGGAATAGGAATAATTTTTCCTTTTTTCCATTCCTTAGGAAAATAGCCTAAATTAAGGCATCCATTAAATAAATTGAGTAGAAACTTAATGCCCATTTTGGGTAGTTTCTTGAGATATAGGTTTAATAACCTGTCAGGTCCGGGTGACTTTGATATTTTTAGTCCTGATAATATGCACTCAAGATGAACCAGAGTTAGCACGCTTTCTGGTATGTGTACGATATGAGACCTAATAGATTCACAGGACTGTTCAACGGCAACTTCAAGTTCATTGCTTCCCCCCATGCTACTGGTAACTAAATGGCTTGAAGAAAATTCCCTGGCCAATGCATCAGCTTTTTCCGAGTTTGATAGTAACACTGAACTTCCTATTTTGAAGGCAGGAACAGCACACTTTTTCTTTTTAATAACCTTCGTAATATTCCAAAACGGTTTGCTTACTTTATCCAACTTACTGAGTTTGTTGTTCCAAATCTTATTTCTATGTTCCGTTAATAAAGCTTTAATTCTACTATTAAGAAACTTTGTTTCTAGGAGATATGACTCGTTTCTAGTTCTCGTCCACAAGGATCTGTATTTGTTTCTTATTTTGATAACAGTTATGATATTAGGAGGAAGTGTGTTGAGTGTTGCATTAGATCGACCTTTTTTCGGAACAGATTGCTCAACGCTTTGGAATATAATATTTGATAAGCTTTGTATTGCTGCATCTATTTCCACGCAAGTCGTTGCAGTGGGGACAGGTTCCGGTAATTGTTCTATTTCTGTGCGAATGCTTCTCTTATATTTTTTCCAATTAGCGCTTTTATAATCATAAATATAATTACTATTTTGAACAACTGATCTATGGACACTACATACAACTGGAAGATGATTGGAGCTAATTTCATTTAGAACCATAGGTTGGCTTACAAGCTCAGGCATATTTGTTAGAAAAAGATCTATTGTGGACGGATTTGATCTATTATTAGGAGGAATACAGGTAGGATGAGGTGGGTATAAGATACTAAAAGGATGCCTAGTGTTCAAATCAGATAGAATATTACCCCAAGCATTCGCTCTAATGCAACCCCAACTTCTATGTCTGCTATTAAAATCTCCCCCAATCAGAAAAAAATCGTTAGATCTAACCAACTTCAACAAATCATTTTTCAATTCGCATCTTTTACTTGGTGAGGAATTATCAACAAGATCAACTATAGATTATATTCAATAGCATGTCTGACTGTTACGCGGGAGGTTCGTGGCTCGAATTCCAACATCGTAAATTTAAATTTAAAGGTTTGAAAAGCGACCTTCACTAGCCGTTCGGAACGGGCAGAAAATTGTAGATTTTCTCCATTCCCTCACAAGGCATGGTTGTGGGAGAATGCGCTAGGCCCCGAGGCACACCGCTCTGTAGTCTGTAGCGCCACCCTATGAATGTATGTATGAATGATTTCAAAAAATTTCTTACGGTTAAAGTGTTTCATTTCCCTGAGAAGCATTGAATATATTCCCATGGGAGCTTAAATACTACTTCACTTAATTTACTTACTTCGATCACCGCAGGAACAGAGGTACGACGCGCTTGGCGGGCCGAGTCAGCTAGTATAACAACAACAAAATTGTTTAAAATAAATAAAAATGATTTTCCAAAACCGGAAATTATTAGACATTTTTGGCGTATGATAATGGTTTGTTATCATACATTATACACGGCGTAGAATT
Source organism: Melanostoma scalare (assembly GCA_949752695.1). Classification (NCBI taxonomy): domain Eukaryota; kingdom Metazoa; phylum Arthropoda; class Insecta; order Diptera; family Syrphidae; genus Melanostoma; species Melanostoma scalare. The sequence goes on along the minus strand of OX456984.1, from coordinate 148,096,781 downwards.
ATCATACATGTAGCATAGTTATCATACGGATGGCAGCACTAATGTACTAATAGGCTGAAGAGACTTTGTAAGCGACATCAGGAAGACTTATGCCTCTGTAAATGTCTGTCTGATCGGCTCAGAGTATATCCTTTCTTGTGGATGGAGCCCACGATGTCAAGACTTAATTTGTGCGGCTTATCTTTCCTGAACGAGCTTCTTATGAATTCAGTTCCAGCTGTCACGAACTCATATTAATAGGGAACTGTTGCCGTGATGGCTGCCACTTTTTGACCATTTTTTCTTTGGTGCTTAGAACAGTCTTAAGGTGAATTCACATGAGTGCGACCAACGAACGACGAATAAATCAAGAAATGTGATTTTAAGTACCTTACAAGCATAAATTCATCACGATTTTTTTAGGAAACGATGGAAATATAGTTCATACTTATTTTTAGACGGATAAACTCTTCTTTTTGTGCCCAAAATTAAAGCAATAGAAAAAAGAAATTTATTCGTTACGAATAAATTTTATTCGTAACGAATAAATTTATTTTCTCTATTCCCAAAAGCTTAGGCACAAAAATAAGAGTTTGTTCACCAAAAAACAAGTATGAACTATATTGTCATCGTTTCCTAAAAAAATTGTGAGAAATTTATGGTTATAAGGTACTTAAAATCACATTTCTTGATTTATTCGTCGTTCGTTGGTCGCACTCATGTGAATTGCCCTTTAGTGTCGATTTTTTAACACAGCGTTTTAAAAGAACGTGTTCTTGAGAATATCGTAAAGTTCCTATGTGACTATTGATGAGTATACTTTCTTCTTCCTGGTGGACTGAGTGCAGATGAAACGTGTCGGAACATTTTGAAAATAATTTAGATTCTGGTCAGTCATATGCTTTCTTTACGTAAACTAGTAAAGCTACACTTGGGCGACGCACAGCCTCGAATATGGGGCCTAGCAACCGCTCACGTTATCGAGTGATTGCATTATATGAGTTTGGAACTACTACTAACGTTATTGAGCAATCTGGTAACATTATTTGAAATTCTTACTTACTTACTTAGGTGGGCATTACAGTTCGGGGTGAACCTGGGCCTCAACCAACATCCTTCTATAACGACTTCGATTTCGGGCGAGAAAATTAAACTTTTTTATGAATTTCTAACCACAAAACTAATAATAGCTTAAAATTCGCGCGAATTTTAAGTATTATTAGTTTTGTGGTTAGAAATTCATAAAAAAGTTTAATTTTCTTACCACAAAACTAATAATAGCAGCGCCGCGCCGACCTCGTGCCGACTTCGCGCTGACTTCGCGCCGACCCCGCGCCGATCCCGCGCCGATCCCGCGCCGATCCCGCGCCGATCCCGCGCCGACCCCGCGCAGACCCCGCGGTGGCCGCGCGTCGGACGAAAAGTTCAACTCCTTAAATCCAATGTTCCTCAGAACATTTCTGTTTCTACCAAAAGTAAATGCCTTTATAAACAATGATTGCAAAATATTAAACAAAGAAATAAAGTCGAATTCTACTGAGAAATAAAGTCGAAAGCTATTTTCGACAAATTTAGTGCCACAATGATTTTCGACCTTATTTCCCAAAATTGGTAATAAGGTCGAAAAGAAAATTCGACCTTATTTCCCAATTTTTGGGAAATAAGGTCGATTCGGCCTTATTTTATAACAACATATACTTCGTTTTGCCCTCATTAACCATCAAACCCATTTTTGCCGCTTCTGTTTCAATACTCGCAAAAGCACCTATGACATCACGCTTTTTCTTCCCATTACGTCAATATCGTCTGCGTAGGCGAGTAATTGTACAGACTTTTGAAAGATTGTTCCTCTGGTGTTGACGTTTGAGTTTCTTACAATCTGTTCAAGTATGATGTTGAAGAAATCGCATGACAGTTTGTCGCCTTGCATAAAGCCTTTTTCGACATCAAAAGTCTCGGTGAGTTCTTTACCGACCTTGACGGAGCAGCGTGAATTCTCCAAAGTCATCCTGCATAGTCGTACGAGTTTTGCAGGGATGCCGAAACTAGACATGGCTCTGTACAGCTCGTCTCTTTAAATACTGTCATACGCGGTCTTGAAATCGATAAAGAGATGGTGAATATCGATATTATGTTCTCGGGTTTTTTCCAAGATCTGCCGTAATGTGAAAATTTGGTCTATTGTGGACTTCTCTGGTCTAAAACCACATTGATAAGGACCTATCAAGTTGTTGACGTGGGGTTTCAGACGTTCACATATTACAGCAGACAAGATCTTATAAGCGACGGTAAGGAGGCTTATCCTTCTGTAATTGGCGCAATTGTGAGGGTCTCTTCTTTAGGATCGGCATACGATACTGAGGTTCCATTCAAAGAAATTTATTCGTTACGAATAAATTTTATTCGTAACGAATAAATTTATTTTCTCTATTCCCAAAAGCTTAGGCACAAAAATAAGAGTTTGTTCACCAAAAAACAAGTATGAACTATATTGTCATCGTTTCCTAAAAAAATTGTGAGAAATTTATGGTTATAAGGTACTTAAAATCACATTTCTTGATTTATTCGTCGTTCGTTGGTCGCACTCATGTGAATTGCCCTTTAGTGTCGATTTTTTAACACAGCGTTTTAAAAGAACGTGTTCTTGAGAATATCGTAAAGTTCCTATGTGACTATTGATGAGTATACTTTCTTCTTCCTGGTGGACTGAGTGCAGATGAAACGTGTCGGAACATTTTGAAAATAATTTAGATTCTGGTCAGTCATATGCTTTCTTTACGTAAACTAGTAAAGCTACACTTGGGCGACGCACAGCCTCGAATATGGGGCCTAGCAACCGCTCACGTTATCGAGTGATTGCATTATATGAGTTTGGAACTACTACTAACGTTATTGAGCAATCTGGTAACATTATTTGAAATTCTTACTTACTTACTTAGGTGGGCATTACAGTTCGGGGTGAACCTGGGCCTCAACCAACATCCTTCTATAACGACTTCGATTTCGGGCGAGAAAATTAAACTTTTTTATGAATTTCTAACCACAAAACTAATAATAGCTTAAAATTCGCGCGAATTTTAAGTATTATTAGTTTTGTGGTTAGAAATTCATAAAAAAGTTTAATTTTCTTACCACAAAACTAATAATAGCAGCGCCGCGCCGACCTCGTGCCGACTTCGCGCTGACTTCGCGCCGACCCCGCGCCGATCCCGCGCCGATCCCGCGCCGATCCCGCGCCGATCCCGCGCCGACCCCGCGCAGACCCCGCGGTGGCCGCGCGTCGGACGAAAAGTTCAACTCCTTAAATCCAATGTTCCTCAGAACATTTCTGTTTCTACCAAAAGTAAATGCCTTTATAAACAATGATTGCAAAATATTAAACAAAGAAATAAAGTCGAATTCTACTGAGAAATAAAGTCGAAAGCTATTTTCGACAAATTTAGTGCCACAATGATTTTCGACCTTATTTCCCAAAATTGGTAATAAGGTCGAAAAGAAAATTCGACCTTATTTCCCAATTTTTGGGAAATAAGGTCGATTCGGCCTTATTGCCTTCGACCTTATTTCACGGCACCGTCTCTTTATTGTGACGTTTTGTCCAATTCGTCGATGTTCTGTGTCCTTGTTTTATAACAACATATACTTCGTTTTGCCCTCATTAACCATCAAACCCATTTTTGCCGCTTCTGTTTCAATACTCGCAAAAGCACCTATGACATCACGCTTTTTCTTCCCATTACGTCAATATCGTCTGCGTAGGCGAGTAATTGTACAGACTTTTGAAAGATTGTTCCTCTGGTGTTGACGTTTGAGTTTCTTACAATCTGTTCAAGTATGATGTTGAAGAAATCGCATGACAGTTTGTCGCCTTGCATAAAGCCTTTTTCGACATCAAAAGTCTCGGTGAGTTCTTTACCGACCTTGACGGAGCAGCGTGAATTCTCCAAAGTCATCCTGCATAGTCGTACGAGTTTTGCAGGGATGCCGAAACTAGACATGGCTCTGTACAGCTCGTCTCTTTAAATACTGTCATACGCGGTCTTGAAATCGATAAAGAGATGGTGAATATCGATATTATGTTCTCGGGTTTTTTCCAAGATCTGCCGTAATGTGAAAATTTGGTCTATTGTGGACTTCTCTGGTCTAAAACCACATTGATAAGGACCTATCAAGTTGTTGACGTGGGGTTTCAGACGTTCACATATTACAGCAGACAAGATCTTATAAGCGACGGTAAGGAGGCTTATCCTTCTGTAATTGGCGCAATTGTGAGGGTCTCTTCTTTAGGATCGGCATACGATACTGAGGTTCCATTCATCGGGCATGCTTTCTTCCGACCATATCATGCAGATCAGCTGGTGCATGCTCCTTTCCAACTGGTCTCCTGCTGCCTTGAAAAGTTCGGCATCAAGGCCATCTACACCTGCAGTCTTATTTGACTTAAGTTTACATATGGCAAACTTAACTTCCACTACACTAAGTCGGGAGGACGGCATTCTTGATCATCGTCCAAACTGAATGGGGCAATCTGCCTGACTGCGGAATTTGTGTCCTCATCGCCGTTTTTTAAGCAGTCTGCAGAAGTGATCTTTCCAGATCCTCAGTAGCGACTGTGACTCTACAACTATGTTTCCCTGCTGGTCTTTACAGGCTTGAGTTCGGGGCTTGCCACCCTGGCAGGATCTTTTTACCTTTTGGTAAAACTTCCGAATCTCGTTCCTGTCATGGCACCTCTCAATTTCCTGAAACGAGCGCTTCTTATGCTGCTTCTTTTTCTTTTTGAGAATTCGTTGTTCCTCCCATCTTTTCCCCTTGTAAATCTCGTTATACTGATCGTAAGCAGCCCTCGTTCGTTTTTGCATCAGCATTTGTCGTGCTTTTCGCTTGGCTGCATTTGCCTGCCTGCATTCTTCATCGAACCATGGGTTTCGTTTTGGTGGCCGAGTGAAACCCAGAACCTCAGAGGCTGCGGCTTTAATGGCTTCTTGGCATTGCTGCCACTGGTCTTCAATGCTTAATGCTGGCGGCATGGGATTCAAGGATAATTGAAGGGACACTCGATTGGAAAAGGCATTGGCAATCTCTTGCGATTGTAGCTTTCCGACGTCATATCTCTTCACAGCGTTAGTTCGTGTAGGTCGTGAACAAGATATCCTCATTCGTACCTTGGCTACAACAAGGTAGTGGTCCGAGTCAAAGTTAGCCCCTCGAAATCGGTCATCTAACACACTGGAAGAGTGCCTTGCGTCGATCGCAACATGATCAATTTGGTTGACGGTTGATTGATCTGGGGATCGTCATGTACCTTTATGAAATTTGAAATTCACTCATCAGTAATCGAACGGAAATTGATTCGATAAATGGATGGCCGACTAAAATTGTGGAATTTTATCACTCGATCACTCACGTGTTATGTGATTCGGCACCAGGATAACCGGGTTCTCAAGTGGGAAAAATGAGTGTCAAAAAAAATAGTTTTCATTCAGTAAAGCGATTATTTCGTTTCACTTTTGTGAAACTTGTCCCTTCGAACTAAAAGAACCCAAAAAATATCTTCCACACTCAGATACACAGCACAGCCCTGATCCTATTGATGGTTAAATTGCCACAATCTTCATTTCAATACCTTGTCAAGACTGGAAATAGTCTTAACATATTGACTCCTTAACATCACCTCATTGGTTCCGTTAATTTAACTCATCCAACCCATGTCCTTTTTCTGGTGGAAGAAGCAGTGACCCATGCATTTTTTTTTTTTATAATTTACACGCACTTCGAGGGGTTGTGACTACCCTTATAATGTTATAGAACACAGTGCGGGTGTTAGGAAATTAGGAAAGGATAAGAAAGGAGATGCCGATGCACATCACTCTTGAACTTCTGCATTGAAGCAGAATAACTATTGCGTTGCTATTTTACCTTGTTTAACTTATGCCCTAATGAGTTTTGTGAGTTTTGGGTCCGGTTGAAGTAGAACAGTGCTCACTAGCTGCCTCGCATTTAATAACAATTACAACAGAATTACAACATTAGGTGTCGTCAGCTAAGGACTACCTTGCAATATCCACCCAACAAATTTGGGTGGTAGATTCCAACTTTGAAAGATAAGATTTAAGTTTTTTAAACTTAATCGTGATTTAGTGCTTCATCATCATTGCATCAGATAATTCGAAATTTTCAGACTCTTCAAAACACATTCGGCAATTTATATTGAACCTCTAATTTAAGGACCTCTTCTGCACTCTTTTCTTTTAGTAAATTAATTTCAAATGATATCTGTCCATTTACTTATCAATTCCAGGATACTTAAATACAACTGCGTCTCAACCCCTCTGACACGTCTCCAGTCTCTTTCTAAACTCATGATTGCCCATCGGCAAAAACTGATTTCAGGAATCGGAAATTAAACCGACCACGCTGTATCTCCGCCAAAATGCTTATCCATCATAGATCTATTATTGGCGTTGTAAGTTCTTCATTTTTTACTGCACAATTTTGACCGACTTTCGTTTCTCTCTAGCAAACCTTTTTCTTCTATCTGCGTCCTCATAAAAATTTGAGGGCCCTTTTATTTTTTAAAGGATAATAAGAGCAAGCCAAAAGCAAAAGAGTTATACCTAAGACCCGACTCAAATTTATTTTAAGTAATAAAAATCGACACCAGCTCGTCAAAGTGTGTACCTCCACAATGCCATTCATCAAATCCATTAATTCACCCGGCGCGGAGGAGAGTTTTTTTTTTGTTCCACAATAAAAAAAAAAAGGAACGACTGACCTTTCACATCTAATTATCCCATATACAATGGAGGTGTCATCATTACGACGAGATACGATCTAGTGGTTGCTGCAAAATTGCTTTCGGTTCGAGATACAAACGCAAAAGACGACACAACGACATCCATTCCCACGTAATACAATCGCTTTAATTAGTCAGAGGGGAACAGTTAGTCCCGTCAGATACGATGGGTTACATAGATACACACAAGTTGGTTCCTCTTGTGCCGTTTCGTCGTGACATGTCTATAAATACCAATGAATGCCAAAATTACCTGCTTCCTTCTCAACAACCTTCAGTAATGAGTAACATTGACAGTGCACTCATGTTGATAGTGACATAGAAAAGCGAGTCCCCACTTCAAATGGAGTCGGTACTGGGTATACACACTCGTACTGTCGTACATCACTCGGAAGGAGCCACTGAGTCGTATCTGAAGAACTGGATAGGGCACAATCACTCGGTAGGATGGAAATGCCACTTGCTATCATACTACCACCTGAAGAGAGTCATACGCATAACATAACGCGTTACTCCGGGAGAAGATTTTTTATATTTTTCTACGGGTCGTGTTGAATGAACATAAAGAAATGAAATTGTTCGTGTATTTGTGTCTTCACGGCACAACATTTTTCTAGGAACGACCTTTTGATATTTTTCCTTTCCCCACACCTTGGTATGATTACTTTCTTTGTGGCCCCTTGTTCAAGAATAGAAAAAAGGTAACAAAGGAATGGACTACGCAGGAATTTCAAGGTCTCATTGACTGACGTGAAAGTGAGGAGAATAAAGGGAAACGAAGTCGAATAGCAGGAGTCTTACACGACACCACCTGTAAGTGATTTCTTATGCTGGTTTGGTTCAGACATTGTGAGTTAACTGGTGGTAGTCTCGCATCTGGTTTGGTGACAAACATTTATAGCCTACCTGGAAGTGGTAGGTTTAATTGAATTATGTACAAAATTAATTGGATCAACCTGATTGTGCTATAGGGAGATTTAAACCTCAAAGCAGTTACAACTCGATAAAGACAAGTGTCAGAAAAGTATTTTCCTTTGATTGTTGTGTGAATTTTTAAACTAGGAAACGAAAATGAGTGACTGGAATCAAACAATTAGTGAGCTTCGTTTTCTCATGTGATTTTTTTTTTTGTTTTATAGAAAATTTTTTCTTACTATCACAAACGTTTTCCATTTGGTTTTAATCGCGAAGCACTATCATTTTCAAAGCTGATAAATCACCTGAAGTTTCTTCAGCTCAGCTTTAAGGTTTTGCCTTTTAAGATAAACACCGAGAGCACCAACAAATATTATATTGCTCTTTTTTTAAAAATGTGTGCTTCATGAATAAATTCTAGTCGAGAAGCGCAATTTTATTATCAGAATCGACGGACAACATCCTTTTGCGCTACAATGGAGTAAAAAAGCTTTCGAATGCTTCTCGACGCTACCTTTCGTTCGTGACATAAAAATAATGCGCGGTCTCCACAACAAGCCCAACATCTCATTATAATCCAGTCAACTATCCAATTCTCAATCCACTGAGGGCCAAATTATGCTTTTCAAGTTCATTCACAACTTTGAATTGAACTTCAACGACATTTCAAGAGGTTGATCATCCATTGAATTTTCGGTAAATATAATTTCGACTGTTAGTTAGTTAGTTAGTTACAAAACTTTATTTAAAATGCAGCTTATTTTACAATTTACAATTTGATTACTTTAAGTTTAATATGGGTTTGGCCAGTGGCCGTCTACCAGATTGACAAAAATTAACTTTAATATATTAATAATTCACTTGATTTAAAAGTCTTCCTCAAGTATGCGTTGCCTATAACTGAGTGCAGATGTGGTGTAATAATATAAACGATCCCAGCCTACTTTACCATTATATATTACCAGTATGTCCAGCGTATCTTTAAATTCAATCGATGCTGCTCCAAAGTACCTCACACGGAACTCCTTCAAGATGGGACATCTGGCAATAAAATTCTTCCCTCTCCTTCAGGTTGCACAGGTCGCACAGGATCGGCAGGTCGGGTCGGTGTGGGATATAATTTAAATGAATTAGTTCACCTCTTCCTCGAAATATGACGTTCAACATATTCATGTGGTAGCGATTAAGCAAATATGTGTCTTCTCGTAGATCCATATTGAATTGACTGTAGATCAATCGGTATTGTGAGGACTGCGCTTCTTGCTTAAACCTTTCATAAGTGAAATGACTTACACTCTGTAATAATCTTCCAAACTTTTGCCTCAAGTCCGATGAGTTCATGTCGGACAAAAAGCAGAGGTTTTCACCAACATGGAGCGCCAGCTCCTCCCATTTACTTACGATATCTCCCTTGAATAATATATCTCTCTTAAGGATTTGCTTAGGCAGCCTTCTCTCATCCATCTCCATCACCTTCACTATATAATCAAAATGCAGCTTTAGGGTCCTTAGAAATAATGGCGGTTCTGTTGTTTCCAAATGTAACAAATAGTTTGGCGTGGTAAGTGGTAATCGGAAAATACGTTTTAAGTAGTACCTAAGGAACCTTTCTACTTCTTCGAACTGGCAGCATCCCCAAGCTTGGGCACCATAAAGCAATATTGAAGCTGAGGTTGCATGAAAGATTTTAAGCTTCGAATCATGTTCGATGTTTTTATTATCAACTAGCTGAGCCACCCGGCGCGGCGTTGCTCGGGTCTGTAGTTTTAAGGTTCCCGTTCCCGAAAAATAATCGTTTTTACTTTGGGATTATGTGGCATTCCAATGACGAAAGAATTTATGAAATCTGTCCAGTAGTTTCTAGGTTTCTTCCGTTACCGTGGAAATATGTGAAATATAAGTTTATATCACTGAGGGATAATGTAGCATCCTAGAGTTGAAAGAATTTTTGAAATCGGTCAAGTTACGTTAAGCTTTTGGTTCTCGTTCCTGTTTCTGTTCCCGTGGGATTATAGGGATAAAATATAGTCTAGCTTACTGATGGAGGGGGATAATGTAGCACTCCTTACGCCGAAAGAATTTTAGAAATCTGTCCAGAAGCTTCTAAGTTTCCGTTCCCAGCCCCGTTCCTGTGGTAATATGGGGATCAAACCTTGACAGGAACCATTTATAAGTCATTGTCACTGAGGGATAATATAACATTCTAGAGTTGAAAGAATTTTTGAAATCGGTCAAGTAACTTTAAGGTTCCCGTTCTCGTTCCCGTTTCTGTTCCCGTGGGATTAAAGGGATGAAATATAATCTATGTTACTGATGGAGAGGGATAATGTAGCACTCCTAATGCCGAAAGGATTTTAGAAATCTGTCCAGTAGTTTCTATGTTTCCATTTCCAACCCCGTTCCTGTCGGAATATGGGGATCAAACCTTGACAGGAATCATTCATAGGTTGAATGGGGGGTGCAGCCACAGGTGGCAACACCTCACTCGGATCTCGAGGATCCATTGTGCTCTGGAATCATTCATAAGTCTATGTCATTGAGGGATAATGTAACATTCAAGAGTTGAAAGAATTTTTGAAATCGGTCAAGTAACTTTATGGTTTCGGTTCTTGTTCCCGTTTCTGTTCCCGTGGGATTATAGGGATGAAATATAATCAAAATTACTAATGGAAGGGGATAATGTAGCACCCCTTATGCTGGAATCGTTTTAGAAACCTGCCTAGTAGCTTCTAAGTTTCCGTTCCCAAACCCGTTCCTGTGGGAATATCAATTTTTTAATTTTTTTATGTCATAAGAACCTTCTCCTGACAATAACAAACACAACAAAAAAAGAATTGGCCAAATTGGCCCAAGCGTTGTTGAGTTATGCGCTTACCAACACATTTTGCGATTCATTTTTATATATAAGATACAACGTGTCCAGACTGAAGAAACAGCTCTTTTCGCCTCAGCTAGTTTCAATTCAAAATGTTTTCTCATGTTGAGATTCGCCGTAACTAGTACTCCTAAGTATTTATACTCTCGTACTATTTCAACATTTTCACCATTATGTGTCCATTTTTCGTTATTTGAATATCAGCCGCCTCCATCCCTAAATATCATAACTTTAGATTTCTGTAAGTTAACGGTCAGATTCCACTTTTCACAGTAATTTACCAACCGATTCATCATACGCTGCATTCCATCCACAGATTCAGAGAAGAATACGATTTCATCAGCAAAAATAAGTCCTGGTATTAGCATATTACCAACCCGAATACCGCCTCCAACTTCGTCTATGATATCGTAGATAAATAAAATGAATAGCAACGTACTCAAAACACATCCTTGCTTTACTCCCATTTCTGTTGAAAACTCTTCAGAGATGAATTCACCATCCCATACGTAGGCCGTGTTATTTTCATACATTGCTCTGAGTATGGACATAATTCTCCCGGATATTCCTAACTTATAAAGCTTATAATAGAGCGCTTCTCGGGCAATCGAGTCAAAGGCAGCACGGAAATCAGCGAAAAATTCATAGAGTTTCTGTTTTTTTTCTTTTGAAGCTCTCCGCAATATTCAGTAGGCAGAATATTTGATCTATAGTCGAATAGTTTTTTTCTAAATCCTGCTTGGAATTCATTCAGAATATTCTTGTCCTCAATCCAATGGGTGAGCCTGTTGAAAATGAGGGAACTAAAAAGCTTGGCGATAGTATTCAAAAACGAAATTCCTCTATAGTTTTCAGGTACATCATAGGAACCCTTTTTGTGTAGGGGAAACACTATAGCTTTTTTGAAATTTTCTGGGACATCTGCGTTTACAAAAATTCTGTTGTATTCCTCAGTCATTGCTCCCAAGAATTCTTTTGTACAGTTTTTATAGAACTCTACTGGAACTCTGTCGTCGCGTCGCCCGATTTCGACTGAGACATATCGTATTCCCGATCCTAAAAAAACAATTGCGCCATAAGCCCCCTTATAGACAATAGACCGAATTTCAACATTCAAGGTCGGTAAAGAACTCACCGAGACCTTTGATGTCGAAAAGGCTTTCGACAAGGCGACCAACTCTCATGCGATTTCTTGAACATCATACTTGAAAAGATTGTAAGAAACTCAAACGTCAACACCAGAGGAACAATCTTTCAAAAGCCTGTCCAATTACTCGCCTACGCAGACGATATTGAAAAAAGCGTGATGTCATAGGAGCTTTTGCGAGTATTGAAACAAAAATGGGTTTGATGGTTAATGAGGGCAAAACGAAATATATGTTGTCATCAAACAAGGACACGGAACATCGACGAATTGGACAAAACTTTACAATAGACAGACATAACTTCGAGGTAGTACAGGACTTCGTCTACCTAGGATCCGCTATAGACACGGAAAACAACATCAGTGCGAAGATAAAAAAAAGAATAACTCTTGCCAACCGTTGCTTCTTTTTGTTAAGAAGGCAATTGAGAAACAAAACCCTCTCCAGGAAAACCGAGGTAATCTTGTATAAGACCTTGATCATCCCAGTCCTGCTTTACGGCACGGAAGCATGGACCTTATCGAAAGCGGATGAGGAAATTCTTGGTCGTTTCGAAAGAAAAATTCTCCGAATGATCTTTGGTCCCGTATGCGAAGACAATGTGTGGAGAAGAAGATACAACAACGAGCTGTATAAGCTGTACCGCGACATGGGCATAGCCAGAAGAGTACGCATCGCGAGGCTACGATGGTTGGGCCATGTAGAGCGGATGGACCCAAACGCTCCGGCTCGACGGGTTTTCGAAAGCACATTGCAGGGAAATCGCGGAGGGGGAAGACCTCGTCTTAGGTGGCGCAATCAAGTGGATGAAGACCTCAACCGACTAAGAATGTAAAACTGGAAAGAGCTCGCCCGAAATCGAAGTCGTTATAGAAGGATGTTGGTTGAGGCCCAGGTTCACCCCGAACTGTAATGCCCACCTAAGTAAGTAAGTAAGCAGTCCATATTAATGACTGCAACAATTTAAAGTAATAATTTATGTAGATTATTTAAGTGCAATACATTAAAAATAGACTACTTTTTTAAATGAAAACAAATGTAAATTGACAATAGTAAGTAACTAGATTATAAAGTATGAATTAGAAAATCCAAAAATTATAATTATAGGTCCAATAAAAATACCCTCTGAAGAAGTTGGAAAATAACCAACGAAACGTCGGGATAAAGTTTTTAAAAATGGATTAATTTATTAATTGCATAGAAAAGTAATAGATCAAAAAGCCCAATAAAAACAATCAAAAATTAATTTAAAATACAATTGATCATTTCTTCATAATCATGATTATTTTTACTTTTCACTCACCTTTTGGGTCATTCCATGGTGTAACACCCGAAACGCACACTTTTCGACTCATAAAACTGTTAATCCTTATGCTTAAATTTATAAATCTTAAAATTAAGATAAAACAACTTAAGCTAGAATCGCTAATATATCAGCATAAGGATTAACAGTTATGTATATGAGTCGAAAAGTGTGCGTTTCGTTAAATCAACCATAAATAAGTTAGAAAAATCAATAATTTGCTTGAAAAAAAACAAAATTACAAAATAAGAAAATATGAATTCCTATATGTGAACATCAACTTAACCCGCAATACTAGGAAAAAAAACTTAAAAACATGTTTCATTGAAAGGAGTAGTTCTCGATTTGAGAAAAATCTGTGGAACTTCAATGAAAAACGCTATTACTTTTTATTATCAAAAAAAAAAACATTTTGAATTTGCTTCTCCGTGTAAAAGTATGAGATGAATAAGTTCTTACTGGTTTGTGTCACCACTGTAATTCTTATGTATTATTGGCATCACTTGACAAATGCGATGAACAACGCATGTCAGTTGTCAGATGAAACCAGCTGTCAATTCAAAACAAAAATTGCAAAAATAAATTTGTTCTTCATCATTTTTATTCCTCATCAATCTACATGTAAAAAGGTATACTGACTGCGATTTATTACCAAATAGGACAATCATAAAGAATGCCCCAACGATGACGCTTCGAGATGAATTTCGTTCTTGTTGGCTGATCGCTACAATTGGCTGTATTCTCTTGATAGCTGGAACCACCATCCTCTTTTGGAATGAGGTAAGAAGCAACTTTGTTTTTTTCTACAAACTATAAACTCCTAATCATAACCATCAGGGTCGTGCGGTTCACATGATTATATCGCTGGACGAAGCACTCGACGCGGCGGTTTCAATTAACGCTGGTGAAGAAGTTGAAAGCAATTATGATGGTCGTATAATACACATAGCTGGCCCCATAGTTCTCGGGGAGCCTCTAACAGAGCCAGATTACGACATTCAAATTTTGGCAGTGAAATTAAGAAGACGTGTCCAGATGTATCAATGGGTGGAAGAGACAATGTAAGAAAATCCCTTTCAAAGTCCAAATAAAAGTTCAACTAATTCTTCTCTATAGGGAACAGAACTATGGAGAATCTTTAGCCACTGTTCAAACAGACAGTAGAACTTACTACTACACGATGGAGTGGAGGGACAATCTAATTGATTCCAGAAACTTTTATATTCAAACGGGACATCACAATCCGAAGAGTTTCCCCATTGAGAGCCAAACACAAGTTGCTGATAGTGTTTTTCTGGGACGATACGAGCTTGGGAATGAAATTAAAAACAAATTCAATAAATTTGTTGAGCTAACATCTGATACAAGGCCAGAAGATCCTTCAATCAAGTTACATTTAGGACTCTACTACCACAGCGATGATGTTTTCAATCCAGAAGTGGGTGACTATCGTTTGTTGTTCTCATTTGCTGGGATGGAGGGTGAACTAGTAAGTTCCTAGGAAGATGACTGTAATAAAAGTGAACTCAACCATTCTTTTCAGTACACAATCGTTGGTCAATTGCAAAATGGGAAGGTTGTTCCATATGTGACGTCAAATAATGCCAAAGTTTTGTTGGTCTACCCCGGAGAACTGAGTCTAACGCAGGTGTTCAAAATGGAACATCACACTCAGCGCAAAACCACTTGGGGCTTCAGATTCCTTGGATGGGTGTGTTTATTCTTTGGAGCCACATGCACTGCATCGCTCTTGCATATCATCCGTTAGTGCTGTGAATTCTTAACTTTCATGGCAGAAATTTATTGTTTCTCTTTCAATAGTGTCCCAGGTGCACTACCTAGCAACTCTGGCACCAGATCCGAGGTATCCAGTTGGAACAAATCTCATACTTTCACTTTCACTGGCTTTGGTTATTACATCAGTCGCTTGGGCATTGCACAGACCGTGGGTGGGTGCGGGACTGCTACTTGCAGCAGTTTCGCCGTTCATGTACTGCGCCCGCACAGTCACACAGTATCAGGATTTGAACTGAAAAGAGAGAAGGCTGTTAAACGTATCCTATCCTTTGTTACTAGTTTAGCTTTAAGTTGTTTTTGATTTGTGTTATTTATTTGAAGGTGTCTGAATTGGAAGAGACTTGGCTCTCAATAAAAGAAAGAAGGTTAAGCGACTGTTTTGGTTGATCTTGATCGCACATAAGTAGTCGAACTACAGGCGGACCTGTTCGAATGGTCGCTGTTTTTATAAAACAGACTTGGCTCAAAGAGTAACAATCGTCTTATGCCGTTTTCGTTTGGGAAAAAAGAGTACCCTAAGGGTACTCTTTTTGCTGTCAGAGTGACTTTGTGTTCGTTTGGCTGCTCTCAGGGTAATCTGAAATTACCCTCAGAGCAAGTTTTGCTACTCTAGAAATTTTTTCAGAGTAAACTCACACCAACATAAATGACATTTCTCGTTTGTCATTCTTGGCATCTCATTTCGAGTTTTGTGTTCAACGGGCGAATTTATATTTATTGTAAATAAAATTAGATTAAAGTTTAAAATGAATCCTTTAAGTCAATAGCTGCTTCCATAGTTTTAAATTATTTTAATGATTTGTTTATAGTAACGGTATCAACGCGGGCGTTCACAAACCTATCGGTTTTGGTTCGCATAACTTGTCCATGCTGTTTTTGTTGTTGTCCGAGCTCAAAAAAATTCTTATTGTCTTAAATTACCTTTGTATAAATTCAATCTGGACATTTATGAAGTTTATTACGTATCTTTTTTAGTTATAAATTCTTTTTGTCAGTTTTTACTCCATTCAAAAAATGTTTACTTAATTGCTCATGAAATACGCAGAGATATGTTTCTGAACGTAGTCAATTGCATTGAAAGCAAACTATAATGTCAAACGCACACATACATTGACAAAAACGGAGTACTCTGATTTCATGTTCGTTTGAATTGTCAAAACTCAGGGTACTCTAAAAAAAAAAAGGGTACTCTAGTTTTACCAAACGAAAACGGCATTAAAACGTCTTACATGAGCGGAAAAAACGTCAGATTTTCAATTTTATTTAAACAGCTGTACTTTCCTTAATGGTAAGACGACTACGTTTTCTAGAATGATTTCTTTCCTAGTGTATATTTTGCATAAGAAAAGCAGGCGCAACAGGTTTTTCCTAAAGAAGAGAATTGGGCATCATAAAAAACCAGGAATAAACATTTCCTAAATAAAAGCGAAGAATCACTTGCTTTTTCCTATATACGACTCGATTAATGGCACTTTCCATTGGTTTCACTCGGGGAAGCACTCATTTTAAAAACCAATGGAACACCCAAAATAATTTCTGTTCAGTTTAACGTAATTGCCTTTGTGTGAGTGAAACACCTATGGCTCTTAAAAAATATTCCTTGAAGAAAATTTTCTTTATGACATTTGAGTAACATGTGTTAGTGCTTCTACCCATAAGCCTTCTCGGCTCAAAAAGATCGCTTCTCGTAACAGCCACTTCTCGATTTGAAGTGAGAATCCACTCAAGAAGCACTAATCCATGTTACCCAAATGTCAAAGTTTCCTCAGGCTCAGGGAATATTTTTTATATGCTATAGGTGTTTCACTCACACAAAAGGTCCGTTCGTTGAACTTTCCCCAGGGTTGACCCAGGTTATCTTGACAGCCCTATGAGTTGTCAAAAAACCTGGGTTTTCCAGTCCTCAAAAAACGCTAAGCCACATCACCACACATCCGTCATTAAAAAAAATATACATTCCATTGGTTTTCAAAATTAGTGCTTCCTCGAGTGAAATCAATGGAAGCGACATTGGATTCTCACTGCAAATAGAGAAGCGATCTTTTTGCACTAATGGAACGGTTTAAGTATCCTTCCAAATGCTTCTGGACGTTTCCTTTCATCCAATGGAAAGCAACATAAAACACTGGTAGTCACAATTGGTGACGCGACGCCTTGAAAGAAGAAGACGTTCTAAAAAATATACTTAAATAAACTTTCCCCAGGGTTGACCCAGACAACCCTATGGATGTCAAAAAAAACCTGGGTTTTCCAGTCCTCAAAAACGGCTAAACCACAAATCACCACACATCCCTGTCATTGAAAAAAAAACATGCCATTTGACAGCCCTCAAATCACCACAGCAAAAAGCTAGGGCGAGTTGGGGGAAAACCTATGGCAAACCTATGACTCAAAAAACACTCAATTTGACATTCAGGGCGAATTTAAGTTTCTCAAAAAACACTTTGTGGCGACCCTAGGGCAACCCCAGGGCTTCAACGAACAGAACTTATGTTGGCAAAACCAGCTTCTTCACAAAAAATTAAGATCATCTGAAAATTTTTTTATTTCATTTTGCAAATCATTACAATTGCAGAACCAAACAATTTCATTTCTAACCACTGTATTTTCCTCTTCACTTATTTCAAAGTATTGTGAGTACTTTGACACGTAAGCTACAATAAAAATGAAAGGGAAATTTTTTCGGTGAAAAAGTAAAGTAGAACGACAAATTCCTATGTTTTCTTTCAATTACCTCAATTAGTTACCCTCACAAATAAAAACAATGAGCTTATCCTCTCGTGTCGTCAGGAAGTATTAGCAGAGTACATACTATTAGCAGAACTGTCGTTTCCCGAAACTGTCATATCATTTGTTCCAAGAGAACGAAATGAAAACTACATAGCCAAACTTAATTTTTTTTTAATTTTGTAAAAAAAAAATGCGTTCAACACAGAATCGTTAAATCTAATTCGAACATACCTCATGAACCCATCCTCTATATTCTCATTCACGAACTCACCACTTCGCCGTCTCGATCGGCGAAATACCGACCATCAACGCAGAGCGACGCCTATGATCGCCCAGCGCAGGCCGTTGGAATTTCAAGTACACAGTCGGTTCACTACTTCGCGGCTTCGTTTGTCTGTTTGTCAATCCAAAAATTCGCTCATATCGTCTGCACGCAAAAATATTTCATTTTCACATTCTCATTGTTAAAAAAAGAAGAAAAAAACTAATAATTTGTCCTTGAATTTTGTGTTGTAAAGTGCCGCGTTTGAAAGTTTTCCCTCTGCAAAATTGAAATTAATTATTGAAACTGTGCGTAGCATTGTAAAAAAAAAACAGAAGAAACAAAACCAAAGAAATTACAAACAGCTCGACGACGAGGCGTTGTAAAAAGAAAAGGAAAAAAAAATTAGTTTCCCGGCCCTCAAATTTCGGAGGACACACGCCAGAAGGTTTACTTCTCATCCTGCGAGAAAAATAAAAAAGAAAAATGTATTTCCTGTGAAATATTCAACTGACCAAATTAAACAGTGTGCAATGTGTTCAAGTGAATTTATTAACAAATTTCCGCGTGTTAACTGAAAAAAAAAATCAGTTTAGATTTGAAAATATTTTGTAGCGAACTCATTAGAATTTTCACGGATAACACAACCATGGAAACCATCGAAGAACAATCTTCAACCAAGAGTGACGGTAAGTTTGCGCACATAGAATTTTATAAAAAATAATTAGGCAATCCTCTTAGCTACATAATATTCATTGATTGCCAGGCAAAACACATTTTCCCATCCGATTTCCTCGGCTCGAAGTGTGTTTCTTATGTGTGTGGGTGAAGGGGGGTCTTACGGACGGCAGGAAGCACCATGTCGCTGTTTGGACGGAAAAGAGGCTCTGCAGTTATTTTTAAAAAAGAAGTCGTCTTTTGCGCTGGCGACAAATGTTCTTGTCGATTTTTTTTTTTCGTTTTCCTCATTCTTGGTGTGTATAGTTCTGTTGGTGGCCTCCCTCTCAATTCTTTTCAATCATCTCTTCTGGGGTTTATTTTAGTCCCCCATTTGCCTCTTCGTTTATTTATCTGCTTGCAGCCAGTTTGAGAATTTTTAGTGTTTTTGCGCATATCTTGTTATGTTGTGTGTGGATTCGTAACTAAACAAGGAAATAGCTTAGCAAACAATGCATCATGAGTGCCAAAGCATGACGAGGTGCAGTATCTAGACGCAAAGGGATGCGCAAGCTGCTGTAACCCAGTTTGTAAAGCATGCCATACACTGGTCTTGTTATCATCTGTTTGTGTCTGTCACAGAAGTTTCGCTAAAAGCTTGGATGAGGTAATAAAATGGAGCAAGAAAGCAAATTGATTTGACATGTTTTCGATTGACTTTGGAGCACAATGGAATGGGAGCAAAATAATTTGGAATAGGGGTGGAAATATTCGCTGCCGGTTTAAGTGTACCTACATCGCGACCTGCATGAGAATTTTCATTATAAGTATGCGAATTTGAGAACAACAAGTGTCACACACTTGATGGAGACAGGTACCTGCAACCTGCCTACATTTTTTATTTTCCTGACCTGCCGTTCGCTGTAAGTGCAGGGTAAACGAACCATGCATGACTAATGTGTTTGGATGACAATAATGGAAAGCAAATTTTACAAAAAGAATCGAATTTGAAACAATTGTAGCGAGCTGGTTGAATACGTTACATACCTAAATCGGTGGTACCAAAGGGTTCGATGGGAACTTACATGAGAAGGGCAGGTATAGATCAAGCTGCTTGATGTACACATTTTGTTTACATTTTAGGATATTAGCAATACATTTAAACTTAGACCTTTAACTACGCTTCTCTTTTCTCCAAAATGTTTCCTAACATTGGCTCTTGATAGGTAGATATTCAAACTTTAATCTCTTGCCTACAACACTTGAGCCCACTTAATCAATAGTTCTCTTACTTGGTAAACCTACCTATGGCTCTGTATATAACAGAAATTCCTTACTGTTTGTTTTGAGTTAAAAGAGTTTCTGATTCGAAGTACGTACCTAAGCAGGTTCCTGTAGCTAATCAGGTTGATGACTCTTTATCAATTTTATATAGCCACACTCAGATCTTTAAGTTATGGATACTCCTCTTAATCTGGACGATATTTGTTTCTCTTCCTCATGTCTAGTTATGTAGGTTTTATAAAATTAAAATATGTCCCAGTTTCGCATTGGAAACTAATTGCCAAACCACAACGTGTCGTAGGGGCGGTCGCGCTCTGACAGCTAAATGGTATATTGGCATTTTTTTGATACTTTTAAATTGTATTTTGGCAAAAAAATATTTTGTTTACCAGCTGTTTGTTTCAATTTAAACTGACAGAGAGCGTCTGGGGTATAGGCTATGTTTGTTGGTAGATGTTTTCATGTTGGTTAACGTTCCCTCATGTCTCGTGAAATCAATGCCGTTAACTTTAAATTGTCTCTTTGTATCATTACAAACAAATTTCAGCAGCAGACTTTATTTTGGCCTAGTAAATATTTTAAAGTTGAAAAGCCTATAACCTATGAAAGTGCTTTATGAAATTCCCTTCTGTTTTATGATTTGTAAATATGTACTCATTTAGCAGTCTCCAGTATCAGCTGTGTTCAATTTCGCATTCTAAGTAGACAGAGAACTGCTTCTCCATCAAAGATTACATTTACATTACTGTGTTGAAATCCTCTATTGTATGATGTCAGAATCGGAGCGTGGTTGTTCATTCGTTTTACATGACCAGCCATCGATTGCTCTGCAGCACTTATATAACGCGTTGTATGTTCTTAGCCAGGCGTTGTACCTACATACGAAGCAATTTTTCCAGATCAATGCAAAGGAGTCCAACAAAAGGGACTCAGTATGGATTCATGCTTTCGAACCCTTTACCTTTAACGCTTTACCTGCGTTTTACCACAGAGATATCGTGGGTAACTGCAAAGCCAATGAACTCGCCAGAGAAGGAACCGTTCTACCGATCTCAACCAGCAGGTTGAATATTGGTATATCAATCGCTACATGTAAACTTATGCTAAAGCAAGAGGCAAGGGATAGAACAAATCATAGGTGGAACAATATCACCACGTGCGTGGCAACAAAACGGATATGGCCAGGACTAGATCCAAAACGTACAAGACATTTGTTATCCATAACCAGATTGCAAGTTAGCTCCGTAATCAATGTCATCACCGGACATTGTCTGATAGGAAGACATGCCATAAGACTTGGCGTTCCCTCAAATGACTTCTGCAGAAGTTGCTTAGATGAGGAGGAGGAGGAGACAATCCCACACCTCCTCTGCTCATGTCCTACACTCTCTTTTAAAAGAAAACAGCATCTGGGGAAATATTTTCTCGATGATCCAAGCGATCTGGCGAACACAGATCCCCTGCATCTCCTTCGCTTTATTAAAAGCTCCAAATGGTTTTGTTAAGTGAGATACTTCCTCGCATAATTTTATGGTATCACAATGGATCTAATATTGGTCTAAGAAAGTGTGTCAGTTTGTTTTCCTGACAGCCATTTAAACCTAACTAACCTAACCCTTTACCTCACTATGTCCACGATAATGAATGTGCACGTTTTTTTCGAACTCTGATTGGCCAGAATTTCAGTTTTTCTATTTATCTAAGGTCGAAAAAAGTTAGATTATCTGAAAAACTTGATTGTTTGAAAGAAAAATAAAATAAAATAGAAGGTAAGAGAAAGAGAAAAAAAGAAAGAGACAAACATGTTTTTCTGGAAGTGGAAAAATATTTCAAAATTAATACCTTTAACAAAAAGAAAGAGAAAGGGATAAAATAAAGAGGTGGAGAAAAAGAAAGAAAGAAAAGAGATCGAAAAATGGAAAAAGAAGAGAGAAAGATATAAAACAAAGAGGATAAATAAGAGAGAAAGATATAAAATAAAGAGGAAAAAGAAAAGAGAAAGACACAAAACAAAAAGGAAAAAGAAAAGAGAAAGATATAAAACAAAGAGGAAATAGAAGAGAGAAAGATATAAAACAAAGAGGAAAAACAAAAGAGAAAAATATAAAACAAAGAGGAAAAAGAAGAGAGAAAGATATAATATCTTCTTCTTTTCATTTCCGGCGTTACGACTTACGAGTAGTGGATCTTGAAGCGATCACAACTCTCCCACTTTTCTGCTTCACACTAGTGATCCGCCTGTGGGGTACGCCGCGTTGACCTCAGAAAGCGTCGGCAAGCCTCCCGGTTTTGGATTGTTCCATGTCTGAGGCCAACCAAATGCTGCTGTTCTTGCATTTGCTTGTACCAGGAGTGTTTTGGCCTGCCTTTTCTTTTTCGTCGCGAATTTGTTGAAACGTTGTACGACATTGCCTTTTGGACGGGGTTCTGCGGATCTCTCCTTTGAACATGACAATACCAACAGAGAAAGATATAAAATAAAGAGGAAAAAGAAGAGAGAAAGATATAAAACAAAAAGGAAAAAGAAGAGAGAAAGATATAAAACAAAAAGGAAAAAGAGGAGAGAAAGATATAAAACCAAGGAGAAAAAAAGAAGGAAAATAGAATAGAAGAGAGAGAATAAAAGAAAAGAGAAGAGAAGAGAAGAGAAGAGAAGAGAAGAGAAGAGAAGAGAAGAGAAGAGAAGAGAAAGAAGAGAAGAGAAGAGAAGAGAAGAGAAGAGAAGAGAAGAGAAGAGAAGAGAA
>OX456984.1:147877942-148074094 GCA_949752695.1 Melanostoma scalare | reverse complement strand
AAAAGAGAAGAGAAGAGAAGAGAAGAGAAGAGAAGAGAGAGAAGAGAAGAGAAGAGAAGAGAAGAGAAGAGAAGAGATGGAGAGAGAGAGAGAGAGAGAGAGAGAAGAGAGAGAAAGCGAAATTCCAAAAATGCTGGGATTGAAATCGAAACATCACGGGATTTACGGGGCCTGAAAAAGACTCGGGATCCCAGGATTGTAATCCCCATTAGCAAGTTCTTATCCATTGGTACTCATCCACAGCGACACGTGGCTTTTCGAAGAACTTCGCATAGGTTCTATATTGCTCATTGCAACTGTTGAAGACATGGTGGTTCGCTTACATTTTTCGCACTAGAAATAGTTATTTGGTCACATTTTTCAAATGATAATTAAAGCAAAGCACCTCCATAAGCTTCCGCTCATACTACTTTTTTCATTCAATCTAAAACATTTTCTAATGCTATTGCATGCGTTGCTTAAAGGGATCACGAATTTATCCTTCCCCAATACAAATTCTGTGGTCTGTTAAAGCAGCCAATTTCTTTATGTTTTTAATAGAATTCCAAATCAAACCCGCAGATAATTTAACAAGCGTTTTTCAAAGCAGTGTGCAATTATTCTCGGAAGACTTGCCAATTCCTAGCGAAAGACAATACCAACACATTATTTTTTCTATTGATGTTGCTGGGACTAGAACCTACCACGTAACAAGCAGACATTCTAACCATTACGCCATGGGCAGCGTGTAGAAACCATCCAAAAACGTAGTGTTCGATTAAGTTTTACTGTAGCAACAATTTGCTCCCGGACTTGTATTTTTTTTTAAATTTTTATATAAAAGTTTGAAAAAAATTTCTTCAAAAAACTACCAGCAATATAGAGAAAAAATACTCACTGTTTGGTTAACTTGCAAAACCCGCTAAGGAAGCAATGGGTTTACAATTTTGCATACTTATGTTTTATTATTTTAAGAGAAATCAGTATTTACGCACAACTTGAAAAATACAAAGAAAAACAAAGTTTTTTTTTGCAGATATGTAAATTGGTTCCTGCTTTCCGATATGCACTTTTTCGACTTATCCCAAACCGACGTGATTTTGTTGTTTCGACGGCGATAATTTCACATAAATCAAATTTTAACTACACTGAATAATGTGGAAGTAACCATTCCAACACGACGAATTATGGCAACAACGACAAAAATGAAGTTCGGCGTCGCGTCGGCGTCGTAACATTCTAGTGTTTTTTTTTCAAGCCAGTAGCTTGAGTTGAGTATTCGAGTTAAAAAACCGGCGGAACGCATAATTTTATAATCTTTTGCAAAAGGAAACATTGTTTCGTAAACTAGTTAACAACAAAAGAGCGAATTAGAAAAATAAGTTAATTCATGTAACTTAGTTGTTGATATTAAAAAGTTTGTTGCTTACGTTTTATAAAACTTTTAAAAAAAGATATACACTAACACTAATTTGATCTGAATTGTGATTCAATCCTGAGTTGAAACGGGGTAGAAGCATTCATTAAAATACAATCCACATACCAGTGAAAACCTCACTGTGGAATGTCATCTCTAGTTTCAGTGATTCATCAACTAGTGATGACACTAGCTTATTTCACGTAAATTTTAGCAATTACAAAACTGCCACAAACCGCAACGAGTTCATTAGGTCATCCCTAAAAGTTTCAAGTGGCAAAACACACCGCGTTCGAGTTCTATGAACCGGGTCATACTAATCGACTGATCAGTTGAGGCGAGACAGGTGCCTTTATTGCACCAATCCAATTTTGTTCCAAAATTATTTTTAAGCTGACTCGAAAATCTTACAGTACAGCAAACCTTTAAGAAACACTCATGCCTGTTTCCTGATCGTTTGAGTTCTTGGTGAAATAATCCTAATATCTTATTCGATTTTTTATTTATTGAATGGAATAAACTGATTTGTTAAATTTTCTCTGGGGTTTCTAAAAAGTGATCATTTGAAAACCCCAACTTGTCAAACTGAGCGTTTGATGAGTCCTGGGTTTGCCCTCAATACTGCTCTATAGTAGCACTAAGTTTTTGCTAGGGCGAGTTCAGGTAACTGTCAGGGATGTCAAATAGCACATATTTTTTCATCGACGACTCATGGGAGTTGTCAAGCAAACCTAAGGTAGCCCTAGGCAAAGTTCAACGAACGAACATAATTTTATAAACCACATTCGCAACATAGGAGGGGATTAGGTTGGACCAAGGAAAACATAGTTTGTGATAGTATTCCAACTACGGGTATATTGACTTAAATAATTGAATTGAATGTACGTCGAAGTTCAAGTGAAAGTGTGTATACTCTGTTCAACAAAAATGTGCATTACAGGCCATATGGGAGAGCTTTTAAAAGACCAGTGAAGTGCACGCAATTTTCTTACAAGAAACTTTTTAAAAAAAATCCTTAGACGCTACTGTATTCCAATTAAAATCAATAATAAATAAATAATAAATAAAATTCTACTGTCGAAATTAAGTACCCACAACCTACCATGCGCACAGTTAGATCTGTAGATGGGAGCATTGCTTCCGAAATGTACATTTGAGGAAAATATAAAAAGTGTTTAATCGAATCTAAATAAACGGACGGTATCCCTACATCTCCAAGTGCATAGTACTACAACATTTTAAATAAATAAATAGGATGGCGCCACAGAGCGGGGATCACCAAGGCCTAGGAATGGAGATGACCTACAATTTTCTGCCGATTCCGAATTGTTTATCGAGAAATCATGGAAATTAATTTACTATTGGAGGACTCGCCAATTCCTCGCGAAAGGCGATACCACATTTTTGGTTTCTGTTGGGAACCACGAACTTTCCGCGTAATAGGCAAACATCACCATCACACCACGGGTACCAGCAACAACCCTGCCCTTTCATTGAAAAGTACTCATATGTATCATAGGCGTGTAAGTGAGAAATAAACATCTCTTTCTTTCCTGTAGTGCACATTTTTGCTAAAGAGAGTATAGTACAGCTAAATTGCGTAAAGAGATGAATACAACTAGTTGTTGCACTAGAAGAGCAGTGTTTGTGAAAAAATTCATAAGAGAGTGAAACAGGTGAATCTTTGACGGTGTATAAGACAATCATCGGTTTTGAAACGTTTTTGGAGGCCTCAAATATGTGGAAGAACTGACAACTTTTTGGTTGTTTTAGTTACAGTAATTTTGCTTTTCTGCGGTTTAGATCAGTAATGATTTGGAGGGAATTAACTTGACGCTCCAGTTAATTTATATCGAACTTACACAAAAGCACTGAAGTCACTTTGAGGCAGAACCATTGTAGAGCTTAGTTATTAATAATAAAGTTTTGCTATAGAAATTATTGTTATTTTCTGATAGCTGCTGCTAAATAGTCCCATCTCGTAATGGTTAGTAAATCTGCCTTCTACGAGGGAGGTACGTGGTTTGAATGCCAATAGGAAACAAAAATCATTTTCCACCTTTCGCCTTTCGCGAAGAAGTGGCAAGTCCTCCGACAGTAAATTCATTGCCATGAAAAGTGCGTTCTCGATTAGCCGTTCGAAATCTTCAGAAAATTTTAAGTCCTCTCCATTCCCTCACAAGGCATGGGTGTGAAAAATGCGCAGGCCCCGGGGCTCTCCGCTCTGTTGCGCCACTCTATTTATTTATTTATGCTACTGACACATCTCTAGCTTAAACAAAATAACAGTGGCTTCAATAGATAGCGCCTCAAAGAATATGTGATGAAACATTTCGATTAATTTGATTGTTCTTCGTTTACTGTGGCGGTGGGCGGCACGAGTGTCGTTATCTCAAGGGGATCACAATTTTCCCACTCATCTGCTTCTGACTATTGACTAGTGATCCGCCGTAGTACGTTCATTTTTTATTTTTAACATTCAATTCCAATTGATAACGATGCACTATACCTTAGCTTAATGATCACGATTGTAGACTTCAGTCGCGAGTCTAGAAAATTTGTTTCTATAAATATATCTAAACGGCGGGCGCGGCGCTCGGTAGAACACAAAAAAAAAAAAAATACATTTTTCATTTATAAAATTAACGCCGTAAATTTTGCAAATGCGTATTATCATTTCTTGAATTCTTAGATCTCAATTTCATTGTCAAAGCTTCCCAATTGCTATCTTACAATCAAGCAAACTCAACGAACTGCCTCGTGCCAAACAACAATAAAGTAGTAAGGTACGTCGAGTCGTTTGGTCGGCAGCATATGACTTTTGTTATTTCATGGTCTTTATTGAGAACTACCAAAAAAATACACTACTAACCGTTCGTTGTCATTGAAATTGAAATTTCAAGAAAGATTAATTAATTCGTTTATAAAAGTAGGAAAAATATTTGTTCAATATAAATTCTTCAATTTTTGATTGAAGAAACACTTTTGTTCTGACCCACATTATGTGGAGGGGCATAATCTTCAGTGCTAAAAGTGTTTAAAGATAAATAAAGTAAACACTCATGGTCGATGTGAGTGGCCCAGTACTAGCGGGCAGTGAACTTGCTAATTTCAATGATAAAGAATCTCGGGCATTAGTGGAATTATCTTTTTTTAGCAAATAGATCGTTTTTTTTTTCTGTTCAATCAATAAACACTTTGCGATCGGGAAAATCCAAAGTCCATTTGAAGCCAGACAATCCACGGAGAGGGAAGAAACAACGCACATCTAGATCGATTTGTTGTCAGGTTCTTGTCATTTTATACCACATTTGCCGGAATGAATGTTAAACGACTATGTGAGTGGCATTCATTTAGCTAAAGTGAATTTAAAATACAAATAGGAAAACAAAATGTAGATACATAATTAAAAAGAGATGAGAACTCAGTGAGTCACTGCGAGGAAATAATGAGAAATTTTCTATAAAATCCGCACACATCCTTCCCAACCATTCAGGTAGGGGAAAACCTCAAAAATATTCAAACAAAACTTTACTATTTTCAAAGCAAACAACTTATCTACCTAGGCTGTACTCATAAAGTTTCAGTCAGGTAAAATAAAACAATAGGATGTGTTAAACTGTACTCAATAAACAAGATTTTTGAATTTCAACTGAAAAATAAAATCGAAGTAACCCCAGTTTTGTGTTTGTAGCAAGCCAATTCCGCTTGCTACAATAATCCTACTGTCCTTGTACACAATGTTGCCGCAGGTCTTTTTGAAAGTGTAACAATTTTTTCCAAAAAGTGTAACAAATGGAAAGAAAATGTAACAAACTGAAAAAAAACTACAATAATAATAAAAACAGGTTTTCTTAACTAAAAAAAAAAAGAAAAAAAAACTTTATTAGGAACACCTTATCACATTTCGTGTTTATATACATATGTACATACATACATACTAAGAAATTGTAATAAATTCATTTTTTCTCATTAGTCTTACAAGTACAAGTCTTTGATTTGCTTTGCAAATATTATTGCCTCAATTGTTTTTAAATCATATTAGTTCGCCTTATTATTTTTTATTTGATGAAGTTCAGAAATAACACGTTTCGCAGTAGCGGAACTGTGAAGTAAGCTTAATATTTTTTTTTAGAAAATTGTACAACATTTTCAAACATTTCTCTTTTTGTGGATTTTGTAAAGATTTAACAAGGCCCCAAATTAATTCAATGTCGTCAATATATTTTAAGTTTTGTTGTAACTGTAACTTTCTAAACTCAGTGCATATTTTTTTTCTTTTTTTTTTCGGGATCATACAAATTCGGGAAATTATTTGATAGTGGCAAGATACAATTGCTTTCAGAAACAATTTTTCCAGGATCTAGAAGCACAATATTTTTTAATTTTTCATTAGTAACATCGAACCTCTTTTTAATCTGACATAGTTCTGTATTAAAAAAAAAAACATTTTTGTTTTTATAAATTTTTTTTCATCAATAGATAGACCTACTTCGCCATCTGCTGCCCGAACGGCGCGTAACTAAGTACGTTCCCTCTAAAATACTATGTCTGCTTTTACATGGAGACCTTCTTAGCTCGACGAATTTCGAAAATGCTGTAGGGTAAAAGAGAAACATAGATTGAAAAAGATGCTTTCACTCTTTGCTCTCACGTATTTTCGAAAAGCGTCGAGCTAAGAACGTCTCAATGTAAAAGCAGACTATAGAATTCAAATACAAATGGTTCGAAAGAGAACTTTTCAATATTTTTTAACGAAAAAAAAAACAAAAAAAATTTTTACGGGAAAAGTGTAACCAAACGGAAAAAAAAGTAACATTGTAACAAAACTATAAAATAATTGAAAAGTGTAACACTTTTGTTACACTTGTATCATTGTGGCAACGCTGCTTGTACACTGTACAGTACACCGTGCGTTAAAAATGCAATACGCTGCACCCTGGTTTCAATTGTTTACCCTATGCGCAATCTGCATTGTGGAAATACCACTAGATATGAGTTCGTTGGAAGTTTCATCCCTTTGTTTGTTCTGGCATTTTGAGATGTTAGTTTTTAGACAGAACGAGAACGTGTGGAAAGTTACCTTTGCTTTTGAAACATCCAAAAAACGAGGGTATAAAATGTAAGTGTAGGTATATATTACTCCCTTTCACCTTCGACTTATCAAGTGCGCGGTATATTTTAGTGTAGGTAAAAACGAACACAATGATTCGTCAACAGTTTTGCAGATTATTTTCGAGGGACTGTTAGCAAATCTCGCAAATTCTCCTTCATTTTTCTACTCCAATCGAACTAGATGAGGACTGGAATCCATACAGATTAAGATGATTATGCGTTCAGCCTTTCCCGTAGTCCAAAAAGCCGAATATCACTACACGAACCAAGAATTTAAGACCCGATGTTTTTTAGAATAGTTTATTTTTCATTTCTTATAGGGATTTTAACGTTGTTGTGGTCGGTTTATAAATTCCTTTAAAGTTTTTATATTTTGTTTTATGGGTAGACGTCAAATAAAATAAAAAATATTTGCAATTCAATATAGAAGTATGCAGAATGTTCCTGGTCATAATCTAAAAAAAAAAAATCGTTCTACGGTAAAGTCCACCCTTGCATCACTTTTTGAAGAATTAAAAAAAGTTAAATTTGGTGTACCCTGGCCCATGTTACGTTCGATTTGTCTGTCAGTACTGATGATAGAGACATCATTTCGGACTTATTTTTAATAAAAATTACTAATCTTTAAAACTGTATTTAAATTGGACTGATATAGTTCTAGGGCTGCCAGATTTTAAATTTTAAATGGTGTTCAAATTTTATTCCCCTAGCGAAATTTTGACTTGTTAGTTCTTTTGTTTTTCAAAGAGTAGCTACTAAACATAAAATTTTTTTTGTTTTTTTCTGATGAACAAAATACATAATAAAATGATGAAAAAAAAATTCATAACTACGTGCATTCAAAAGCCCATACATTTTATGATATTTGGAAAAATCTAAAACGGGTGAAAAATCTAGTTTTGGGATTCTTACCGACTTTTATCGCACCACTTGGCAATTGGAGTAGCTTTCCAAGAATATATAGTTTAAAAGTGCAGTGATGAAAAGGGTTGAAATTGTACTTATGCCAACTTGACTTGCTATCAATATCCTAATTGACTTACCTCTTCTCAGGGAGATCTAAATTTTTTGTATGAATGTTCAATGTGTGAATAGGTGGTATGATAAAATAGAGAAACAAATTTGTTCATCTGATTATCAAGTTGAGCCATGATTGCAGTTGGATAAGGGCGCTTTCCGAAATTCCTCCATTTACGAAAGAAGAATACGGAGACACTTTAGAGCACAGCGAAGATACCAGGAACAGACGACTTCGTTATCGAAATGTTTTTCGAAATACCTTTCGAAGGCTTCACAAAACTGGATCAGTATTAACTGCAAGATCTAAAGAAGAGTTTCGGTCGATTAAAGAATACTGTCAGCTGTTCTTTAATGTTTCAATGTTTCCAAACAAATAAGTTCCAGAACATGCATCCATATCACCATACACATGTCCAACAACTGCTGCCGAATTAATTTGAAATGAGACTTGAATTTTGCAACTAGTTGCTAGAGAGAAGCATGGATGACAACCAGTTTATAAACAGAATCCTTTGGACAGACGAATCTCAATTCACAGGAGATGGTATTACGAATTTCCATAATCCTCATATATTTATGTGCTTCAACGAACCCATATAGACGGCAAAGATAGTTTCATAACAGATTTTGTGCCAATATGTGGACAGATGTAATTGGAATCGAATTAATCGGGTCTTTCAAGTTACCATTCCGACTTAATTCTACTATCTGGAGTTTTCACAAAATAATACATCCTCCAACGGGTCTCCTATTGGAGTATTTTAATATTGAATTTGTGTGTACATAAAGTAAAAAATACTTTAATCTACCCATGTTATTGTTTTATTCAAACTGTTTGCACATCAGGGCAAAAATCTTCTTATTTTTAATTTTACCTGGTTTATATTTTTCCAAATATCATCTGATGTATGTGTTTTAGAGTGCACTTATTTATGGTTTTTTTTATTACTATTTTGTTTATGTGTGTCGGGAGCAAGCATACAATATATTTTAGAGTTCATAAAGTTAGACACCTTATTCAAACTGAAATTACTCTATCTTTATTATTACTCTATTATCTACTGAATTTTGCATATAAATCGGGAATAGTCAGACATACACTTAAAAGTCGACAAATATTGTTAAATCTGTTATGTTACCAAATCAAACGTGTATTTTCTAATTAGTCACAATAAATGAATTGAATTGAATTGAAATGATTATTTTTTTTTTCATTAGAAAAAAACAAAACAAAACTTCATGTTTATTAGAAAGAAAATCTGGCAACCCTGAAAACATATCAACCCAATTTAAATACAGTTTTAAAAAATCTAAAAAAGAAGTCTCTATACCATCAGTACTGACAGAGAAATCGAATGTAGCCAGGGTCATTGTTGAACACCAAAGTTAGACTCTTTTTAAATATTTTAAAAAAGTGATGTCAAGAGCAAGAATTATAAATGGTAATTGGTAGGTACTCTGATATGTAATCCGTTTTAACTGTATCTAATGCGGATTCCAAGATGTGTTGGATTACAATGAAAATAACTAGCTGACAAGGCTACCTGCCAACATTTGAGTGTCTAAGTATTCACCACTTAATACTTAAAAAGACAAAAAATAAAAGGGTAGCCTTAAAGTTCGAAAACGCTTTTCATCGCAATGTAAAATTTAATAAACGCACAGCAATGAAGCCAAATAAATTCTAGCCGATCTACCGAGAAAACTCCGATAAGAGAGTCGCAACACCAACTTGCCCCACCTGCCATAATTATCTTACTATAGCCACCTGCTCGAACCTTGCTTTCTCGCGTCAAACCGGAAATCAACATTTAAACATCAAAGAAAAGGAAATTGTTCAGGTCATATTTAAAATTATTTATAAGATGTTATCTGCAGAGATTCAAATTAAGTCAATAGATTTTTTTTTATATAAAGTTGCGATAGTTATTAAAACATTGTTCTCACTACCAGTAGATTTTTATTTGTTGTTGAGAAAAATGAATGAATTAATAGACTTCTGTGACAGGCTTTTATTTAAATGTAAACCCTTTTGTTTTTTATTTACGCCAAACTAAGAAGAAATATTTGGACACTGGATATTATTAGTTATACATAGAGTCCGATCCGGATCCGAACTGCTTGAAGACTCAGGATCAAAGATAGATCGGGTATAAATCATCTCAATTATTTATCGTCAGGAGCCACGCCACACAGCAATTAAAGAGTTTGTTTTCAGTGAGATTCTATAAAAAGCTTCGGTTAAATTATTATTGGCAAGGAAAAATATCGGAGAAGAGGAGAGATATTTGGTAAACAAAAATTCTAATGTGTTTCGAGTCTATTTTTTTTTTTCCAGAAATTCCAATTTTGTGGGTTTTCCGCTGATTGGACTTTATTCTCTGGCAAACAACCGGAGACAAAAAACGTTAAAATGCAATAAATTTATGGTTTTGATGAGCAGTGGTACAGTGGCGTTATGGTTAGCATGTCTGCCTGTTAACCCAGAGGTTCGTGGATTGAGTCCCAATAGGTGCAAAAATATTTGGCAAGTCCTGCGTTAGTAAATTCATTGCCATGAAAAGCGCGTTCTCGATTAGCCCTTCGGAACCGACTGAAAATTGTAGGTTCCCTCCATTCCCTCAGAAGGCATGGGTGTGAGAAATGCGCTAGGCCCTGGGGCTCCTCGCTCTGTTGCGCCCCACTATTTATTTATTTTTTGAGCGGTATCAAATATATTGCATCGTCTATTATCTTGATGTAAATAATGAACTGGAACCGTAAAAACGTTGGTAACAAGTGATTTTTTAAGAGCTATCGGAAATTTAAAAATCAAACACACAGAATTCAGAAATTAGCTCATGCTAATGTTGGGCACGGCTTAGCCTAAAATGGTCCGTCCGTTTAGTCGAATGTTGGCAAGCTCTTTATAACATTTCGACCGATATCTCACGAAGAAGTGCGAATTTTTTAGTGAATGAATGCTGGCTTCGAGTGCGTCAATTCAAACGCTGTTCTAGACATGAGGCTTAACATAGCCTACGAAAAATAGTCTCCATTTTGTGCAAAAAAAAAGTTTGTTATAATCGCACGGTAGCGCTCACCATTCACAATAACGCAACGTTGCGATTCGCATCATCTCTTAAGAAATTCGGTGCAATGATTCCGCCAGCCCATAATCCGCACCTAACAAGTGACTTTTTCTGGATGCAATTGTAGCTCTTGCAATGCTTCTGTCTGCTTTTCACTGTAAATCCGGCAGTTTTGCTTGTTCATTTGTCCATTCGACGAGAAATAAGCATCGTCGCTGAACACAATTTTTGGATAATGAACTTTCTTAACAGAGAACTTCAATAATTTGCAAGCCCTGTTCGTTTGTAAGACGATTCATGGTTTAAGTTTAGACCAAACTGATAATGTTTCATAGTTACACAAAACGCGAAACGTGCGTGAGTTGTCAAAACAAGTGTTGCCAAAAAGCAAATAGCAGAAAGGTTCGATTAGATGGTCGGATCAAATTAAAGTCTAGAGACCGGCGGGCGCCGTTTCTTGGTCATCGTCCAACTTAAAGGGACGAGCATTCTGACTGACAAAGGAATTTGTGTATTATTTTATGTTATATTATTATTTTGTGTCTTAGAGATCCTCTGTAGCGACTGTATTTACTATATTATATTTCTTGGTTTTGCAGGCTTGAGTTCGCGGGTTGCCACCATGGCATGATATTTTTTACCTTTCGTAAAACTTTCGAATCTCTTTATTTTCATGGCATCTCTGCGGATTTCCTCAAACAATTGTTTCTCATGCTGCTTTTTTTTCTTTTTGAGGATTGGTTGTGGTCTTCTTTTCTCCTTGTAAAACTTGCTGTACTGATCACAGGCATCCCTGCTATTTCTTTTGCATCAGCTTTTGTCATGCGTTTTCGCCTGCTTAATTTTTTCTTTGAACAATGGGTTTCGTTTTGGAGGCCGAGCGAAGTCCAGAACCTGAGCGTTGCTGATCTTCAATGTTTAATGCTGGAAGGACACTCGATTGGAAAAAAAGGCACTGGTTATTTCTTGCGGTTATAGCTTTCAGTTTCTTGCAAATTTTTATAGTTCTTTCGCACAACTCGCTTGTGCTGTACTCCGGAATGACCTCAGTTTTTGGTCTAAGTCCAAATTTTTGCTGTTGTATTGGTATTTCTTTGTACCAAGTTTTTTTTTGCGCTACTTTTTATAAAAGTATTGCAGAAAAGTTTAAGGTACATAGTTGAGTTGAATGTGCATAACAGAAGGGCACATACTTAGATAGAAGAGACAAGTTTTTTTTACAAAAATGACTAAGGACTGCCACTAAAAAATATGACTTGTATAAACAATTCAAAACAGTTGCTGATCTTCTTCATTTTCAAATAAAAACAGAAAATTCCCCAAAGACTGAGTTCCTCTCAAAGAACAAAATCAAAAAAATTAAACCTTGACGAAAGTGAAAAAAGAAAAGAAACAACGCGATGTAAGCAAAATATTGTAAAGCACCTTCTCATTTCTCACCAGCACAGGCAATCATTCAAAATTCCACCGCCACCTTCGTCGTCGTGGCCGTCGCGTCGGTCGTCCACCATTGAGTTCACGCAAACGTTTTACAATTCATGTGGACAATATTCAATTAGTTGTTGTTGATACTGAACTTTGCGGTATTGTAGTATGTGGTCGTCTCTTTCTTTGGCGTTTAATTAGCTTGGCCCAGTGCCAACATCTCGAGAGTCCGCGCGCAGAACTAAGTTGTCAATTTGAACAATTAAAACGACACCGACAACGAATCACCCGAAGAACAAGAACCAATCACTATATAAGCACGGCAAACGTGAACGAATGCATGCAGGTGATTGTTTTTACTCTCTATGTTTTGTTTATTTTTGGTAGATTTGTCCTAAAAATGGAGTCATTAGTCACACCGTGCGCGTCCTAAAACGAAACCAAAACATGAGAATCTATTCATGTGTACTTCCGATGATGACAATAATTTTATGATTGTTTGGTGGGAATCAACACTTGAGTCAGAAGTGTTTTTAACGCTCTGTATAGACAACCGACAACCGTGTAGGCGCGTAAAATACGATTGGCTAATATTCATCAGAAAATTTCGTTGATTTCCATGAAAATTTGATGAAAAATCCATGACTTATATTTTTCTTCAGTTTGTTGTTATTTTTCAGTTCGGCAAAAGAATGCTTATTTTTATTTTTTTTTGGGGGGTTTCTATAAATATTTGAAATTTTTTAAAAATTATTTTTAAATATATAGGAATTTTCATTGTTTTTAGAAATTTTATTTAAGAAATATTTGGAGTATGCAACTGGGGGTAATCAAACAAAAATTTATTATTTTATTTTTTAATCATTAAAATGGGTTAGCTAGTCGTTGTGGTTGAAGTAACTTGGTTAGGATACATTCTTCTTTTATTTACGGAATGTTGTACATAACTTGTCCCCCTCCTCCGCCTTGGCTCTGTTTTTTAGAGATTCTTTTGCTTTTTTTTTATTTCAAACGGACGAATAATGATACGAATTCGCTGCGCTGACATTTTTATTATATTTCTCATAAATAAAACCGGATCGCCTGTCTGCTATTCCAATATTTTAATTTAAATAAATATTTTATGTTATTTACAACATGAACTTTTGCAGTAGCTCAGACGCGTTTAATTTACTTGGCTGATAGTGTTTTTTTTTAGCTAAGAAAAAGAATCTGCTTCGATGAATTTCGGTGTTGGGGCATGTTTTTGATTTTACGAGGCTATGCTTGTTAAAAAGAATAAAACATTTTTAGCTTTGTAATTAAAATATGAAATTAGGAAATCGTAAAAGCCACATACGCAAGCATAAATAAAACTGACGCATTATTTCTCGGTAGAAGTTCTTTACCCAGATCCGAGCGATTCGTACTTTAAAACAGCTCTGTGTTGATTGGGATCAGCATTGCTAGGTGAAGGTCTAAAGCTTTCTGCTAACATGCGGTTGCTTTTATATTGAAACAATGCCAATGAGTATGTTAGTGAGTTGAAAATCTTTATTATGCTTGTGATTTGTGGGTAATCCAGAAGGAAGAATCGAAAAGGTGGAAGGTCATTTTCGAACACTTTACTTCTTAACTACGGCTGAACATTTTTTCCTCAGAATAGAAGAATATTAAAGCTTGTTGATGTAGAAGTAAGTACATTCAAAGCTTTGAATAGCTCCAACACTTTTTCCTGAAAGCCATCTTTTTACCAGTAAAAAACTTAAATAAAATTGAATAAACTACACGACACGATATGGTCGCGTTTAAGCGCTTTGGTGTCTACCATAACTCGTGTGAAATGGAGAAGGTTTCCAATTTTTTTCCGATTCCGAATAGCTAAGTGAGAAAATCCTTTCGGTGGCAGTGAACCTGCTGTCGATGGAGTTTCCAACTTTTCGCGATAGTCGAATATGTAAATAAATTAAAATGGAGGGCAATAAAGCTCGGAGAGCCTAGAGGCATTTCATTGCCCTGCAATGTAATGCCAATTCCCAGCGGCAAAATTAGAACAAAATTGAAGGTTGAGTGCCATTTTTTCTGCCGCTTCCAATTTTGGTCGAATTTTTCAACTTTGCCGCTTAGTACTCAGGATTAGCTTATTTCTAAATAGTACCCGCGGAAATACAGTTTAATGTTTCTTTAAATCTAAGCTCGAACTTCTAGGTAACTGGCAGACATGCTTACTTTTACACCGCGAAAATTTAAGACTTTTAAAAGACTTATATCTGATAATGAAATTTGTTCTTGTCTCTGAGTCTCGAGCAACATCCACGTTACATGGTGTCTATGGCAAAATCTGAAAGCAACATCAGCTGTTTTTTTATTTTTTAACTCTATCCAAAACTTGGAAGTAGTAAATGGGACTTTATAGACTTTATTTATAAAAAAAAAAAAAAAAAATTAAAATATGTTGGCAATTATGAGTCAAATGTTTTGTTTTCAAGTCGTCAATCGGTTTATCGCTGTTGACAAGTGACCTCAAATACCGCTCCAAAACGCAAAGTTGTGTGAAAATCGAGTCAACAGCAATCTCGTTTCGAGACCAATCACCGAATGTTTGCTTTGGCCAGTGGTCGTGCGGCTTGAAGTCCTAAATAATGAAGTTTCAAATGAAAGTACAGAATCGAAGAAGAGGGGATACAATCGAAGTCTGTTCTTTTCAAGTCCTGTTTCTCCCTTTGCCGTGAACTGCATAGAAGATTTTTTATTCTCGACGATCCAAGCGATCTGATCAATCGAAATTCCATGCCTCGCTTCATCAAAAGCTCAAAATAGTTCGGTTAATGAGGAACTCTCTCCCATCTATCAATGTGGAATCACAAATTAAAACTTAATTTACCCTACCTATCCTACACTTATATTTTGGTCAAATGAAAGTCGTTTTAATGAAATATACATTCAAATAATATGTACAAAAAATGGGCGCCAATCTGTGTTCATGCGTCAGCGCTTTCTTGAAGTGAACTTAATTAATTGAACTTAGTTTTTTCCAGACTGTTAGCAAACCCAAACTAATTGTAGAAGTAAGAATTATTTTCTGCTTTAAAAAAACTATTCTGAAATAGTGAAATAGAACAACGAACTGGTAAAATAAGAAATTTGAAATAAAAAGACGGCTTTCTGAATCCGAAATGAAAAGGTCATTTTCTTTAGCAAATATTTATTCCGAAGAAATGAACGAACTATTTTAGTGTCCCAACTAAAATAAATAAATAAAGAGGGTGGCGCAATAGAGCTAGGAGCCCGAGGGCCTAGCGCATTTCTCACAACCATGCTTTGTGAGCGAATGGAGAGGACCTACTGTTTTTTGCCGGTTCTGATCGGCTAATCAAGAAAGCGCTTTTCATGGCAATGAATTTACTATCGGAGGACTTGCCAATTCCGATACCCGCGAAAAAACGTTTTTGACTCTGTTGGGATTTGAACCACAAACCTCTGGGTTAACAGGCAGACATACTAACCATCACGCGATGGGTACACTATACTACTCTATCTTACTTTAGTATCATTAGAAAGTAATTTTTGATTCTTTTTTTAAATGCCAATAAAAATGAAAGTACAGCGCTATTCAAAATTTAAAGAAAGAAAAAATTTAAAGAAAAGAGTACCATCTTTAAGTGCTATGTTCGGAGGCTTATGGTTCGAGGTATTCTTCCAAGCAATTGTTTGGAATTTTTCTCATCGTTGATCAAGTGCTTTGTTATTGTTTGTGAAGTTTTTTGACAGCTTATTGCAATTGTTTTTCCGATTTCGTCCGGCGTTGCGGACAATTTTACGCGCCGAACGGAGATAGGGCCGAAAGCTTGTTAAAACAAGCTTTTTGTTTTAAAAGCTTTGCAGGAACAATTACATTTTTTACAAGCCCCAAAAAACATAAGCTCAAATTTCATAGTCATTTAAAATTATTATTATTATTTATTTCATCAATCAGAGTTACAAATCTGTTATAGATTACAAAACAACTTATAAATTTAAATTACATACATTTGCACTAAATTATTAATACTAAATCTTAAAAATGATAGTTAAAACACTCTCTGATTAAAAACATATTAAAATCGCGAACATTACATACTGCGTTAGCCTGCCTTAAACAACGAGTTACAGTACAGATTCATTGTAACCATAGTTAACTCTATGGAACGAAATATGAAGTATTGAACGAGAACGAAGCTCACGTGCGGGAGTATACAAGCAAACTAACGATAGCAAAAAGGGGTAATTGATTTTAAATTAATTATATCTCTTACGAACATAATTTCAAAGTGCACGCTTCTAGTTTCAAGGCTTTAATATTAGCCTAAGTGCCGCACTAGCTATGATTCTTTAATCAATTTTTAATTAAAAATATTGGTATGTTTACTAAAAATGATAAAATTAATGAAAAATATAAAATATGTAACATAATTTAAATTATAATTACTAATTAAATAAAAATTTATAGTTCTTATATTATTGATTTTAGCTCCACACTTTTTTAAATACTTAGAACCTTGCTCTAACTCATCTGACATTTATCTTGCTTGACATGTTGTGTGATTTATTTCCGAACTAATCTTAGTCCTGAATCAAGTATCTACTTCTATTTATTTACAAATATTAAATTTTCATTCCAAATTTTCGTTTTCAAGCTGAATTTGTTCTATTTTCCAACTATTTTTTTTTTTTTTTTTGCACATTTATTTTAGCCAAGCCCGTTTTAGAGTTGTCATTAGATAATGAGATGTTTATAAATCGTTTGTATCTAATGATTTAAATCAAATGTTCTTTTTTTCATGGATTTGATCGAGTTTTTTTTATGACTGATTCATTAATTTTATGCCATTCTCTTCACAGAGCTTGTTTAAGCTCCCATGTATAGATTCGTAAATATATTTTTTCAGAGTTATCTACCAGAAAAGGAATCAAGTTTCTTCGGGGCACCCGAACATAGCACGTTATGTTAATATTCGGGGATTCAAACTGCATTTCCTTCCGTAAATCACGCCATTATCCGTGTAGTTCATCACGGCCATCTAAATTCCATTTTTTTCTCATAAGAAAAATTGACCATAAATTGAATTGGCCCTAATTTAAAAAAAAAACGGATTTAGAAACTCCCTTAATACTTACAGATGTTCAATCGGTGTCCATAATGTTTTGGAGAACCCCAATCTTGCGCCTTTGTGTCGAACCTGACGGCATATACGATTCACTTTAGACCTCCAATCCAAACAGTGGGTTTCTTGAGTCTTTTGTTGCAATCAGCGTCGATAATTTGCAACATACGGATAAACTGCTTGAGGTACGTGCGTTAACTCGTTCTTCACGGGTATCGACTTTTCTTTTTCTTTCAAAAAATTGACACTTCATTGACTACGAATTCTTCGAGAAATCTCACTTCCACTAACACTTTCATCATGTAAGGCCAAACTTTTACTTTTTTCGGCATCGGAGAGTGAGACCAAGACCTTACCTTTAAACGCATTTCATTAAACACTTGCAGAGCTGAAAGCGACGTGGGTTTATATGACAATTAAACCAGCCGCATAATGAGACTTAGCTCAAATGCAACAAACAAGAATCAAACAAGGAATGACAATTCTTTTAAACGATGAATGACAAACAACCATGACACATGTGTGTTTTTTCTTTCTTTTTTCAAAGTCTGTTTAAATTTATTGTTCAAGTTTATTGTAATTCAATGCTAAAATTGAAAAGTGGGTTATAAAAATGAAACACACTGTAGAATCGAATTTGAATTATTCGAAATGCGACAAAACTTTCGAGCTTTGGCGAAGTTTTCCATTTACTCCTACTTTCCTAAATCAGTTTTTGATAAAATAACCAACAACTCAGAAGTGCAGGTGTACTTGTTAATAAGCATTTTTTTTTTCTGTTGGAGACTTTTAAAATACTAGCTGGAGCAGTCTGCAAGCATGCCCTAACGTACCGAAATAGTTTTTAAAATTTGAAGAGTTTGCTTTATTCAATAATACACTTTTATGTTTTAAATCATTTCAAAATTATTACTTTTTGTGTTTCAAATCACTGTTAAAATTGATCTCTTGTTTATGTTGCAAATCATTAAAATTGTAGAGGAATTGAAAATATTCTCGCTTTCTCATTTAAAAAATATAAAACTATAGTTGAATACATGCAGGTAGAAAATTTTTCTTTTTTTTTTTAACCTTTTCTTTTTTTATATAACTTTTTTTAATTCTTGTATTTATATTTCCAAATTGCTATTTTTTTTATTAAATTACAATATTATAATGTCATATCCGGCAGACGGCAAATTAGCCATGTCCGTATTCTTTACGTCATATTGTACATTTGATTGAAAAAAAAAATAAAGAATAATAATAATAATACTAGCTGGAGCACTCAGACCTAAATACCGGTCCATTGTATAACCAGATAGCAACCTTCTATTTGTTATAACTTTCCAGATGTTCGTAGAAAAGCCAAAAGGCGCTGCCAAGGTAAGGAGATCCTTGGCTCGCAAGTTCATCGGCGATCTCATTTCCAGTTATGCCGTGATGGCCTGGAACCCAAACGAGACTCAAAGAATTTAGTCTTGCGACCGCATTCAGAGAGCTCTTGCATTCCTGGAACCCTTTCGAAATAGTAAGAGGGCTGAGAAGGTCCTTAAGCATAATGCATTATCGATTACAATTTCGATGTGTTGCCACACCAGAAAAGAAGAGGAGTCAAATGTAATTTAGTTTTACTTCAGAGTTAGAGATATGTTTTTTTAGAACTTATTGCAAACTTTCTTTATAAAAATTAACAACCCTTCTATCGAAAACGTTACCCTAAAGAACATCATACACACAAGACTAGGCCATGTGTTAAATCAAACAGATGAGCTATTTCTGCTTTATTTTTCGCTGTCACTCTGGGAAGAAAATATTCAAATAAATAAAAATATTACACCGTCATGCATTCCTCAAACAATGCATTCTAAAATATGATTTATATTCCTTTGATGTAGTCTATTAATTTTTTCTGGAAAAACAAGAAAACACCATTTTCTGTATCTAGTTGCTGGTTGGTGGATGCCACGCTGGCGATGCGATGTATGCAATTCAATTGCAATCATCCAAATGTAATTAAAACCAAAAAGTATTGGCGTAAGTAGAAATCTTGAATGAGTGGTTTTTTCTTCATCCTGGGATAGTTTTTAGATCGCTCGCGTCTTGGTAATGAAATTTATTGAAAAACGTAACAAAACCAGACGTTATTTGATTGCATTCCCCCAATAGGCAGCGCCATAGCAGAGCACCAGAGCAGCAGAGCACTAGAGCCCCATCATCTGGCCGCGCCGCATCACGCCGCGGGGATAGATGTGTTTTCAATTGATTTGTTTTCTTATTGTTAGATAAATTTATCACTCTATAGAGAGTTTGTTTGTTTTTTATTTTTCAAAATCATCATGTAAGTTGGAAGATCTTACTTTGCTCATTCACTTTGTCTCGATATAGGTACCGATACAAACAAAGATGTTTGTTTGCGAAAGCTGTTTAAAAGATTAGAAGAAAATACAAAAAGAGAGAAATGTAAATGTTAATGCCTGCATCAATGGTTGGGTAAATTTGAATTAATTGTTTCGAAACCCACACAGAATTGCGCACACAACAGCAGAAGTAGCAATTTAGATAAGGGGAGTAAAAAAAGACAACGTCTTCTATCTTGGATATTTAAACAGGTTGCAGGATTAAAAGAAAAACACTCTTCTTCCTGCATTCCAATGGCGGAACAGTTGTTCGACCTGGAAATTCCTAAGTATGCAAAAGTTCAGTGTTTTGTTTGCATAAACAAAACGTCAGACAGAAAAATGTGCCAGTAAGTGTCTACGCTAATTTTGCATTGCCTGTTGTTGTATGTACGGTTTTCTATTGTTTTTTTTTTCGCTCAACCAGATCGATGTGAACAGAGTCAAGGTTCCTGTTCTTTAAACTACAAATTGGTCAGGGGTGTTTACGATCACGAGTTCATGTCCATCTTAAAGGTTAAAATTGTTCTTTTCTCCGCAACATGACTCGTGAACGTAAACATCAGGTTTTTAAAATTTTTTTTCGGTTTCATGAACTTGAAAATTTATTTTAATTAATTTTTTTTATAGACTATGAGTGCGGAACCCATAAATACATCTTCTTTTTTCGCGTGGGTGATTTCTGACCGATTGTGTTAAGTTAGTTGATTTTTATTTTTAAAACTTGAGTAAGTTTTTTTTTTATTGTAAAGAACTTAAATGCATATTGTTAAAATTCTAGGCAGCTAAATTTGTTTTAAAGCAAAAGCAAAAGCACTCAAGCACAAACACATGGATTTTTGTTGCAAACATTTCTCAAGTTCTTTTAAAACTATAAAACTCATTATATCTATTTTGTTTTTATGCAAGAAAAGGCCATAAATGCTTGTTGAAAAATACATAAAATTAAATACTTTGAAACATCTTAACTCACAGTGTCTTAGAAATACTAAATGGGTGGGGTAAATTCCCAAAAAAGTGCGGAGTGAAAAAATAGCCTTAGATAAGAGTATACATACAAATTCTTTGACGAAATAAAAAGATCTATTTACCATATGAAATAATTTTGTTAAAGCATCAAACAAAACGAATGAGACCCTTCTACTAACCTCAAACGGTCTTTATTAACATGAATGTTTAATGGATTAGAACGGTATTCTGGAGAGGAAGTCCACAATATAATTCTCATATTTAATCGTAACGTTTACGGAACGCTGTTGTTTGATATAACTAGTTAGTATTGTGAAGAAACACACGATCTTTTTTTTTTGTTTTGATGCTTTAAGTTGATGTGTTTTGTCCAATGTACGACCGCGATTTGTGTTTTTGTGTTTGAGATGTTGGTGTAGCATTCTATATTTTATGTTCTCCGTACGGCACGACAACAAATCAAGGATTGAGTCGATACCTCGAAATATGTCAATTGTAAACCGTTTTCTATTGAACAAAGGATGTTTATTGTGAGTTAAAGGAAATCATTTTGACACATTAACGTCAGTTTTGGTTTATTTTAAATAAGAGTTCAGATGTAAATCTCGGCTCATTGATTCGTTCGATAGCATTTTTAACTACATACTTCGTTCAATATATGGCGCTGTAGGTCTGTGGTAACTTTTGCTGTTTAGACAAGTTGAAAGCTTGTGGATTTTTGGCAAAGTCTTATGCTTTGATGAAGCCCAATGAAAGTAATCTTTTGGTGTAAAATCACCTTGAAAATGATTTTTCGGTGGAAAACAGGATCATCTCATCTCATCTGTGAAATTTCGTTACAATGTGTGATCGTAAATCCGAAATCTCAACGACAAATTTACTAAGTTTGACGTATCATAAACCCCAAAGGCTGTTGTCTTACAATGTTGAATCGTTGGCAACACTGGCCGCTACAGTTTTAATACTGTAATCATTTCGTAGACTTTTTTAGAAAATTTGATGGCTTGCTTTTTTGATTTTCAGTGAGAATTTTGTTCTCAGAAATTATTTTTTTGAGCCAAACACTTTTTGGCATGCCTTTCCTCTTTTTTAGTCGCGATGATGTTGTATGTGAGAGCTAAAGACAGAACCGTTGTGTACAGCCTTCCATTCTAAGGCTAAAAAGGAATTTTTCGATGTCAGAAAATAGTTGAGTTTTATTTATTATCCCTTTGTTGATGTGATCATCTCAAGTTGTTTTACTATTGATCATAAATCCCCCATATTCTTCCCACACTGAAGAAGAACACATTCATGCAGCAAAGATATGAATTTCCCCCATTATTTATTGTTTGGATAAGCTCCTACTTAAAAAATAGGTCTTATGAAGTCAAATTTCGTAACGTTTTATCAAAATCTTTCAATGCTTTGTCTGGTGTGCCACAAGGTATTCATCTTGGTCCCTTACTTTTCATTGTTGCAATTAATGATGTTATTTCTTGCATCTCCTATAGCGACATTTTAATCTTTGCTGATGATATGA
Source organism: Melanostoma scalare (assembly GCA_949752695.1). Classification (NCBI taxonomy): domain Eukaryota; kingdom Metazoa; phylum Arthropoda; class Insecta; order Diptera; family Syrphidae; genus Melanostoma; species Melanostoma scalare. The sequence continues at coordinate 148,052,075 of OX456984.1, read as the reverse complement.
AGATTTTTAAAACCATCAAAAATGCTTCAGATCGAGACTTCTTACAAAAAGATATCGACAGTTTTGTTCTATGGTGTTCTAAAAACGGACTTAGTTTGAACGCTTCCAAGTGCCAAAGTATGACCTTCTCCCGCAAAAGATCGCCAAGTATTAGAGAATATTCAATATCGCAACAATCCCTATCTCAAGTTTCTAGATTCCGTGACCTCGGTGTTCTATTTAGTACCAACCTCGAGTTTAATGAACACATTAACCTCATTTTTAACAAATCAAATTCAATGCTTGGCTTCATTAAGCGATGGGCAAAAGAATTTAATGACCCCTATGTCACCCTCTCTTTATATAACTGTTATGTTCGTCCGCATCTAGAATATGCGTCTCAGGTGTGGTCACCATTTTATGATATTCATAAATCTCGAATCGAAGCAATACAGCACAGATTCATACGTTTCGCTCTCAAAGGTCTTCCTTGGGAAGATCCTTTCAATCTTCCTCCTTACGAAAATCGTATTCGCTTATTAAATCTTCAAACCCTCTCACAGAGACGAATTAACAATGATTTAGTATTTTTTCATCAATTAATAACCGGTTCAACTGATGCCCCCGACTTGCTTTCCCACATTAGTTTCAACTATCGTGGAAGATCTCACCAACTACGTAATTTAGAGTTTTTACATTGCTCCTACCACAGAACTAACTATGGCATGCATGAGCCATTAGTTCGCATGAGTAGATTTATCTAACTCCTATCCTTTTGTTTCCGATTTCAACCTAAATAAAAATACTTTAAAATTAAAGCTAAGAACCAGTGTGCCATCTGCATGACTTATGTTTGATATTTTGTTATTGTAATTTAATTTCTGTTCTTACTGATAGTTTTTGTTTAATAATGTTTACCTAGTTTATTTTGTTCTATTTATTAATGTACTTTTTTTGTTTTTTTGTTAAAAATTGTAACGTCTTTTATTTTTTCCTCGTATACGTTCTCTTTGTGCTTGTGTTTGGCGTTATTTACTAACCACTAACACTTGCATTAATGATGAAGAGAGAGCGTAGATAAGTGTGTACAAATGAGATTGCTCTAAGTTCAGTACCGCTTAAGTCTCTGAGATGCAAAAAAAAAAAAAAAAAATAGCCATTCCTGACTCAGAAAATGGACATCACAAGTATTCAATCCTTTTTGAACTAATAAGATACCAACAACCTTGCTTGCTCAACGTCTATGAATGATTTTTTTCCATGAGTCCTTATACTTTGGTTTGCGTTTGTTCTTGGCTTAAGGCCCCGGCCCATAGAACGCGTTGCGCGCGGTAGGAGCAGCGCGGCAACTGATGCGGTGGGTTTTGCCGCACGCAACTGATAGGGGTGACCCATAGAATCCGTTGCGGTGTCTCAACTCAACAAGGCCACTCGTGTTAACAGAAGAGAAAATTTCAAATTGGTTCTGTCACCGCGTGAGAGCCGCGGCAAAATAGAAGTTTTTATGGGTCACCTCTCATAAGAACGTGTGTATTTAATCGAGCTGTCAGTTGAAAGCGGTGCCGCACGCACGCACCGCGTTCTATGGGCCGGGGCCTTTACTCTCGACAAACCCGCATTGGTTTGTCAGACTATTCTAGATTGAGCAGTCATTTTAGATTCGTGTGTACTTACCTTCTCCTCTTGTACATTGATAGAGGAGCTGACTATCGTACCTCCTATAAGCTGGAGATGAGAATCGTCAACCATTTAAACTCAATCTCTACCATCTTCTTCCAAAATTCATGTGGTATCTCGTTTAGCCCAGCACCTCTCTATTTTTTGAAGTTTTCAACTATATATGTACCTAGTTAAATTCTTCGACTGTGATGTCGGGTATTCCGGTCGGCTTCCGGAAACTGCTCTCAAGGAAAATATTTCTTCAAAAGACCATCACAATACTATTGCCACTTGTGCAGAATTTTTTCGTCATCAAGAAGCTGTTTTTGAGCAAGCATCGTAAATGAGCGTTAGCGAACGAATCTCCGGAGTACTTCACACTTCGCAATTCGCACTTCCTCTTCGCATCATTCTTGCAAATTTTTCCTTTCGATTTTCCTTTCACACATATCTTGACCAAAAGAGTTTCTACTATACATTATGCCAGAACTTCATGGCAGTTTTTCTAGTCATCGTTTGTCTTTTCAACATGTGAACGGAAAATAAAATTTTTTCAAAGAGCCATATATCTCTTCAATGATGATATGTTTTCTGTTTTTACTCTCATGCGTTTCATAATAGAATTCCTTGTTGGCTTTTATTTTTAAATGAAAAATAATTTAGGGTGGTGCAATAGAGCGGGAGCCCCGGAGCGTAGCTCATTTTTCACAACAATACCTACAATTTTCTGCCGATTCCGAATGGCTAATCGATAAAGCTCTTTTCACGACAGTGAATTTTACTATCGGTGGGACTCAAACCAAGAACCTATGTGGTCATTTAAACGAAGATCATCGCTTACACACATACCAAGTTCTGACAGCTTATCGGTTTCTAGGATGAAGGTACCATTCATGGATAGTGGCAATTTGGGGAATGTTAAGCTTTAACGACGAGATGCAGCAATGACTTTCCGAAGCATTGAATTCTACTCGGTTTTTAGCACCCCATGTAACAATGCTGTCAAGGTCAGAATCCAATGAGCTAATCATACGGAACCGTTCCAGATCCGAATAGCAGGAAATATGAGAAGCTGAGGGTTAAGAAGTTTCAGACAAGAGATCGTTTATGAAAATAAGGAAGACAAAACGGAGCCCTGTGGCATAACAGTATTTTTAAAATGAGTACCAGACTTAAAATCTTGAACGGTCTGAAAGGTAGTTTTTATTCCAACGAAAAAGATGCTCATCAATACCAAAAATGCGCATTTTCGATAAGAGAACATGATGCAAAACTCTATCAAATGCCTTTGAAATATCAAGTGCAATAATCTTACTTTCTGCAATAATTCAATCTCTCTTTTACAATACCGAAGATCTCGAGTGTTTTATACGCTGGGATCTGCATGCCCACTTGACGGATTTTTTAAGGGTGTTTATGGTGTCACTTGACTTACTTTGATGTTGAATGTTTCGATGTGATTTCTCCTTTAGTCGAAGAAGGGCTGCAGTGAAATTCTTGAGTGTCACTGCAAAACTTCTTTAACGACCGCCAGGCGCTGCATGATAAAATTGCAAATTCTAGTGATTATTTTTAGTGACCAAGAGTTGAGTTCCAAGAAATTTCTATTTGAAATCACTCCTATTGAAAAACTATGTGTTCATCTTTTACAATTCCTTGCCTACTCAATTACTTGGCTGGTACATTGTTTTTGAGAGTCTATTAGATTGTGCTTTACCTCAAAATAAATTTAAGAATTTTTTGCGAACCGTATTATTTTATTGTACTAAAGCTCTTTAAACTTTTGTCAAAACCGCTTTCGCAAAACCAGACGGTTGGCTGAATAAAACGTTGTATGGAGGTATAATTTTATGAAAGTTATACATTTTTAAAAAATTTAATAAGCTCCTGTTACCAAAATACGATTAAAGAAGGTAGAGCAATCCCGTTTTTATTTTTGACTCGTTTTGCGCATCTACGTCTTCGAGGCACACATTTGTATAGGAGCGTTGCGTTTTTATTTTCTTTTATTCTGCGCATGGCGTCATCGTGGCGGGGAACACATTTGTTGACAACTACAAGCCCAACATGCGCAACGCGCTATGTTCTTTAGTTGTATCATGACCCGTAACCCGTAAAAACATTGTTTTCAACACAAGTCTATATAATATGAAATAAAAAAAAAAAAAAAAAAAAAAACACGTAGCCTTAAACAACTTCAAAATTTTTAGTCTTTAATGTCTTCTTTTTGTCCATTTTGTAAATCTGCAAACTTCATCAATCTAATTATGATGTATTTATAAATAAGACAAATAAATAAATAAACATGTTGTTTTAAATTGTAATAAATAGTACGAATGCTTTAAACGATTAAACAATTGCGTTGTATACTGGTAATATTCTTGTTTTCATTTCTTGAGAAATGTATTTTTTTTTAATAAAATATATTTGTTTTTTTTTTTTTAGACGTTTAAAATCGGAAGTACCCCCACCTAAAAACGAATTCGGCTCCAATTATTGTTTAAAATGAAATACCATTTGATTTATGTGTTTTTGAATTCAAAAACATAAATACTATTAAGACGACCATTAAGATTCGAACGTACAAAGATAACATATTTCATTCATGAAATCAACAAAAGTATTATGTAAACTTCGTTGTAAAAGAACCATTCAATTAAATACACATTGTTCAAAAACAAAGACGAACATCTCTATTCAATGTTCTAGCTACACTAGTGTTATAGTTGCATACAGCACTTTGCCTCATTTATATTACCAATAAAATTATTTTTAGTGCTTTTCTTGCAATATTCAGTGAGCCTGAAAATGAAAACTAGCAAAATGTTTAAAAATATTGACGAATATATTCAAAACAATAATAAATTTCGTCAGTTCTCTCGCCTTCGTTCCCTGATCGATGTATGCAGCGGCGATGTACATACATGCAACTTATTCGTTCCGCACAATTTAAATTTGAAGAGTGTGGGGTTTTTTTTCTCGAATTTTTGAATTGTTATGATAACTGAGCTGTGAGGATATATATTAATAAAATTTTGAAAATAAAACGTAAAACATTAAATTGTTGGTGTTTGATAAACGCACTCTTGTTTGGAGTGTTTTAATTTTGTTTTGGATTAAGTGGCAATACTTTTTGACAGCTGAACATGTTTTGTTGGAAGTAAACAAACAGAATTATATACAAATGAGAGAGAGAACACAGAAGAGATTTCAATTGAATACAGACATAAAATAAATGCAGTAGACAGTAGACAATGTTATTTTGAAACCAAATGGTTTTGGAAAGGGAAATATATTAAGGATCTGGTAAATTTTTTTTGATAAATTATAAATTTGTAATCGAGTTAAGGCAAACTATGCATTCGTTAAAAATGAAAAATTGAGATGCCAACCAAACATAGCGTAACGATGATAGTGAAAACTAGGAGTTGTTGCATTTTATGTATCCTTTTTTGGCAAGTACATGTTAGAGTTATTTTAGGTTAGCTGTTTTCGAAATTAACTTACTCCCAGGCAAGTGTTTTAGTCTGGTAAAATGCTTAGGTCGCTACTGAGTTTTGAAAATTCACGGAATCCGGCAGTTTTTGGTGCGAGACAACGTGCATTTGACATGTTTAATGAACCATAGTTGGTAAATTTTGATGTTGATCGTTAAGTTGGTAATTTGTAATCTTTATGGAACCCATCGGCTCAAAGTTCTTCTTATACCTGTTGCAAAATGTTGTTGCTTATTTAAGTCAACGTAATGAAATTCTTGTGCATATATCTCTTTGTTTGTTTGGTCTTCGGATCTCCGGGTGAATAACTGATAAGCTTTATAAAATGAATTGCAGTTGCTTAATAGTCTTGACTACTTCAAGAAAATTAATGAATAGTGTTTTGAAGGATTATTTTTCAAAGTTTTTCGAAAAAACTTGGCTTTTGGATTTTTGGATGATTTAGTCCAAAATGTGAGTGGTTCACGTAGCGTAGTAGTTAATCGTATCCTGTCTGCCTGTTGCATGTGAGTTTTACGTTCGAATCCGTGAAACATAAATTGTTTTTCTACGGGTATCGCCGATCGCGAATTCTTCCGAAACTTACACACTTGCATAAAATTGTAGGTCGAGGTTCCCCGGGTTCTTTTGCGCCGTCTATTTATTTACTTATTTATTTATTTATTTATTTATTTATTGAGTCTTCAAGCATATTTAGACATAAGCTTATAAAATGTTCTATCATGAAATGGATCATGGTAAAAACGGAATCATTTCATGGCAATGAATTTACTATCGGAGGACTTGCCAATTTTTCGCGAAAGGTGATAACCGTGGGAAAACTTTTTTGGTTTTTGTTGAGCCACAAACCTCCCGTGTAACAGGTAGACATGTTTGTCATTACGCCACGTGCACCACCGGGTAGACAAACGAGGGTTATGAGGACTGCTATAGAAGTATGGGATATGGTACTAGGAATCCTCTGGTGAAGATATCCAAAGTACGTGCAAGTCACATGGTCTTATCGTCTCGGGTGGGTGAAGGATATAAAGTGCTATGCACGAAGCTGTCGCCCAGCAGCACATCTACTGGACAAAACTTTTTGTGGAAGCGGTGAAGGAAATTAAAAAAGGATACAAAGGGAATCAGTTTGGACAAAGATAATGTGAGGGATTCATTTTGAATATGCAGACACATCTATAAGCACAGACCAAAATGAAGCGAGCACAGCTTAAAAAAATGTGAGACAAACTTGCTTAAAAATAGGTAAGTCATTGCCAGCCAACAAGCCGAGAAAACATGTTGGTGAAATAATGAAGCTAATACAGTGATGATTATAAGCAAAAAGCGACTTTGCAGTATGGTCGAAGTGCCCCTCGAATAATAAAGATGAATAGGCTCTCCTTAAGGGGAAACACAGAAGATGCAAGAAAGAAACGAAGAAGAAGTGCTGCGAACCAAATTATTCGAGAAATACGACAAAGCGACTTGAAGAAGGGGGCAACCATCTTCGAAATACTCGCTCAAATAAGGAGATTAGTTCGCCAAAGTTCATTGACGAAACCCAAAAAGACAGCTTCTTGTGGATGACGAATTGTTTCCTCGAGAGCACTTTCTAGAAGCTGAACTTAACGAAATCTAGTGGGTGGCGCTCAGACAACGGAACTCCAGATGGCTAGATAGACCAAAACCCTCCTTGTTTCTCTGAGGCATGGAACAATCCAACGATGGTTTTTTAACACAACCCGTTCAGGTTCTATCTACATGTCGATAGTTTCATAAATGGAAGGACCTCTCTTTGGTCTTGCAGTCAACGATATTGCCCGTATGTTTTCCAAGGATTTTTCTCTTCCGTTGGGACCTGTAACATATAATGTTTTTGACGCAAGTTCTTACAAAAACACTCGCTTACCGGGCGGTGGCCCAAACGACAAATGGGCATCCAAAACTATTTTTATGTAGTCGATTTAATGGCCATATTAGACTTTGAAGCTTTTCATTTCCTTGTTTCTTATATCTAGAATTCCACTTACGTATACCTCCTTCACATCACTCTTGGGTAAATATAAAATAAAAACAACAGGGCGAGGAGCCCCAGGGCCTAGCGCATTTCCCATACCATTTGAGGGAATGGAGAGGACCTACAATTTTCTGCCGGTTCCGAACGGCTAATCGAGAAAGCGCTTTTCATGGCAATGAATTTACTAACGGAGGACTTGCCAATTCCTCGCGAAAGGCGATACCCGTGGAAAAACATTTTTGCCTCTGTTGGGATTCGAACCACGAACCTCTGGGTTAACAGGCGGAGATGCTAACCATCACGACACGGGTAGCACTCTTGGGTATCCGTTCGTTTTTTAGGCTACCTTCTTTTTGTCAAAGGCACTAAGATTTTAAAAACAAATGGTCAATGCCCTTGTTTCTCTTGTTATTTATTTCGGCTGGAATGAAAGAAAAAACGAAAAACTCATTAAATTGATCCTTAAACAATCATTAAGCGTAAACTTGAGATACTCATGAAGAAGATTTTTTTTGGTGTAATCAAGGGGGTTTGACTTTTTCCAATTCATTAGAATGACGTGTTTTATTTTTAATTAATCTATTTGCAGAGCTAACTTACGAATGTTAAATTTTTATTATTTTCTCTTCCGATAAAAAAAATATATTTTGGCGGCACAAAACAGCTTGAGTTTTAATTCAGGGTCTAGTCCGACACTCTTAACACTTATTCACGAGTACAAGAAATTACTCATTTCCAATAGTGTGTTTACCTTATAAGCTATAAATAATATAAAACATAATCACCCACTCTCCACTCGGTTTTAAAATTCTAGACCTTCTCGTCTCCGAAAGAACCAAAAAGACATGAACAAGAACATGAAGAGTATGTATACATTTTGTGTCACCCCACGGTGTGCTAAGGACTTTTCACGTCAATTGATTGACAATTGATATTTTTAAAATCTCGCTGACGTCTAACGTCCGACTCAACGCGACCAATAGAACATGAGATTCTAGCTTGCGTATGTATTTTAAAAATAAGAGACTTCTAAATAAGTTGCTAAAGCCAGCCGATCACTTTGTATGACAACTTGGCGAAGAGATAATATCTTTTGAGTTCTTTAAACACAGTGAAATGGTGCCAAACTGAAAATCGATTGTTTTCATCGGACTATAAATACAGCAGAAGACAGAAGCATATTACTCATAGGAAGTGACTTTTTGACAGGCTTGTGGTTTTTACTGCAAAATAACCACGAAGAGAAATAATATTCTAAAGACTTCTTCATCTTGTTCTGAGAATATTGAACGAATCTAACAAAGCACATATCGAAATTGATCTAACCTCCAAATGATGTACACACACATGTGTTTTATCATAAATTGGTTCATATAGTAATTTCTATTGTTTCCATCGATCGAACAATCAATGAGAGCAAATGGAAGCAGAAGAGTTCATTGGAAACGTGCGTAAAGCAAACAAACACTGCTCTCGTCTGCAAAACGCAAACAATAAAAAAAAATAATAATAATAATAATAACAATGTGAGCTGCAGAACAATAATAATAATTTATTACTTCTTCTCCTTTTTACTCTGATTGCTAGAAACCTGGTGTTGAATTTGTGTTGTGAAGGAGATTTATCTCCCGGCGTGGATGAGCTAGAAGTAAATTTTCGTTCAATCGAAGTGGGAAAACAGCTAAAGGTACCCAAAGCTTTTTCTCTTTGAAGGTCAAGTTTGCTTACTTTTCATGAAAATGTTCCTATGAATCATTTTGGTGGAATTTATCGGCTATAAAAAAAAAAAATTTAATCGCAACGTAGGTTGGAAAAAATGAATATTGACGAATGTTCGTAAATGGAGTACATATATCCATGGTGTTTACACGACATGAAACAAATCTTAGGACTTAACGTATTCTGTTACTGAGTAGGAAGTTAGGTACTTACATTTGTTTCTAGTGAAAAAATTTTCTTTCTAAACTTTGAGAAGTTTTCGTTGGTATGTACTCGTAAATAAGATAACAATTAAGAAGCTTTTTGAATGTATTCGCAATTTTGGAGAGATATTGCTTTTCTAACTTTACGTTAGCAATGTATATAGATGTTTTATGAATTGTAATGTACATGATCTTAGAATACCGAAACTTTAAACAAACAATGAATTAAGTAAAAATTACCGAATTATAGTTCCATCTAGCCCAGACTGGAAACCCGGTTATTCTTGGAAAATTAATCTGTTCACTTTCATACCAGTGCAGTGGTATGTTGTGATGTCTATTGCGACGAACTAAAATTAAACATTTCAATTCGTTTTCAGATCATTGTATCGAGTTCTGAACGATTGTGAAAGTTGAAGCTTTTCAGAAAACTGCAAGACAAATGACTTTACACAAAAATAGAACACCGTTCGCCATCTCATTGGCATTTTAGAACATCGGTATACCAATCGCTACAAACAAGTTTTTGCTTGAGGAAGGCATATTAAAAACCTAGCTGAGTTTGCCAAGTTGTCCTTGACAATCTCCTGATGGACCAATATCACAATTGGTCACTTTACAATCCTGAACTAGTTCGGATCAATCCCAAGTCACTCCGACTACACCATCCTCCAACTCACCTTTGAAAACAAGTTGCAAGCCTCCATTCCACCGAGATCCGTTTTGAGATGATTAAGCCAATTTCTATACAGAATTACAGATGGTTCGTAGACCGAAGCAGGGGTTAGTTGTATGTTTGTACTCAGACAGACTAAACGTGAGCATCTTTTTCTGTCTTTTAAGGCCACGCTAGAATTTTCGAAAAATCGATTTTTTTTAAATTCTAAATGGTCCATTAGGACCTCAAATTTTATTTTATTTATTTAACATATGGTTTGTACATTAAGACATGATCTTTTATAGTACATGGTGTTTTCATATCAGTTAATAATTTCAAATACTTAAATCTAATCACAATATTTATCTAAATCTAAGGAGTGAGAGATAGGATAGAGGAAAGAAAGGTAGTGGGTAATGAGGGAAATAATTTAAATGGATGAGGAGGAGAAATGTTGGAAAATTGCACTTTTAAAATTGTTGGGATTTGAAATATTCTTCAATTGAAAGGGCAAAGAGTTCCAAAGTCTTACAGTATGGATAAAAAATAAGCGTGATGCGTTAAGGTAATTGTAACGGTAGGGAATGAGGTTGATGGTTCTTGAGGAGCGAGTAAAATTAAGTCTGTTATATAAGTAAGGCGGGTTTCGAGTTATAATTATTTTATGCAAAAACATACAATTCCTAGCGTTGATATATTGTTTCAGAGTACATGGTCATATCTACGAATACCATAAATATAACGCACAGCATCATTGAACGCAACTTGCAGTTTTCGCTGGGACGAGGAGTCAAGACTGCTGTAGACCACCTCAGCATATGTTATGAGGGGTAAGACTAGAGAAAGTACCAGCTTTCGTCTTGTTTCTTGAGGTGTAAAATAAGCACTAATCCACAATTTACGAAGACATCCGTAAATACGACCCACGACAACGTTTGTGTGATTGTAACCAGACAAATTACGGTTGATTACATAACCTAGACTAGTGACTGATTCCACTGCTTTAATTTTATTATTGTTAAGGTAAACATCAGGAAGGAGACAAAGGTCAAAATTGTTTTTTGAGATGGGTATTATCTGGGATTTTGATGGATTGAGAAGAAGGCCATTGTTTTCAGACCATGTTGTAATATGTTTTAAGTCTTCATTCATGAGAAAAACTAGTTCATTAAGGTTACCTGAAGCTTTTGCTAGATGTAGTTGGACATCGTCTGCATAAAGATGTACTGAATTATATTTGCAAACTGTAGGGAGGTCGTTAATAAACATGCAGAATAGTATCGGGCCTAATATGAAGCCCCTCAAGGCTCCCTGCTTTATTTCTTTCAACTGTGAAAAACGTTCACCAGAATTAACCCTTTGCGATCTGCAAGAGAGGAAGCTACTGATCAATTTCAGAGTTCTCTCACTGAAACCAAAGTTATTCTTCAGCTTCCAACACAAAATTTTATGATTGACTTTATCAAAAGCCTTAGAAAAGTCCAGCAAACACAGCAGCGAAACGTGACCCCGGTCATAATCTTGTCTCAATTCTTCAAAAAGGTTAACCATAGCTGTAGAGCAACTGTGGTTAGCTCTAAAACCAGATTGTTGAGCATACAGCAATTTGTTCAGGGACAAGTGTTTCGTTATCTGCTTCGCTACAACCTTTTCAAAAACCTTTGATAGACATGGCAGAATGCTCACCGGCCTGATGCAATTTTGCAAACTAAAGCTATGACTATTTTCTAGCATATGTTCTGCAACACTTGACTTTTCTTTTTCATGATGTGACAAATGTTCTTTAAATCTTTTTAGAATAGGTCTTCTTGTCTGTCCTATATATTCTTTTGCACAATCATTACATCCGATAGAATAAATTCCTGACTTTTGAAGTTGGTCAATTTTATCCTTAGATCCTCCAATCAGATTTTTTATTTTTATTTCGCTGCACTCACTCATACTGATATTATATTTATTAAAGATTGGTTTTATCTTAGACAGACAAGAAGACCTATTCTAAAAAGATTTAAAGAACATTTGTCACATCTTAAATATAATGAAAAAGAAAAGTCAAGTGTTGCAGAACATATGCTAGAAAATAGTCATAGCTTTAGTTTGCAAAATTTAAAACTAATAAGAAATGTAAATAGCAATTATGAATTAGATGCTTTTGAATCATTTTACATATTTAAAAACAAAAATAATCTAATGAATAGTGATGATGGACCAATCAAAGATTCAATATTCAAAAATTTTTTTAATAGATTCAACTCAACTCAACTGTAATTTTGTTTAGAAACATTTTTGTTTATTATTAGTTTTTTGACAAATAATTTAATTTAATTTAATTTTATAAATCTCACTGACGATGGAAGCATTGCTTCTGAAATGTACATCTGAGGAAATAAAATAAGTGTTTTAACTGTTAAAAACTTTACTAATCTTTTCATTTATTAAAATTGTTTGTTATATTATGTATTAGTAAATATTCTACGAGTTTAATCTACAACAAAAGGGCAGTATGAACTCTCCTCGTAAAATTTTTGTGACAACCATTTCGATGTATTCTTTTTCTACTAATGTTTTGGATGCATAGACCTGGGTATAGCTGATTGCCATTTTTAAAGTAATAAAAATGAATTCATTTTTCTCTTCTGAAAATATTATTTGTTATTTTTGAAACCGTTGCTCTTAATTCAAATTAAATAAATAAATAAATAGGGTGGCGCAATAGAGCAAGGAGCCCCTGGGCCTAGCACGTCTGTAAAGCTAGCATGACAAAGTTAGCAGAATCGCTTCAAGTAAAGTGCAACAATTAGTGCTTATTTAGTGCTAATTTAGTGCCAAAAACTTAAATTTAGTGCTCTCATAGATTCGTGAAAAATGAGAAAACTGCTAGCTTGTAATAAAGCTAGCAGTGTACTCCCTAATACGCCTATATTAACGCGGTAAAGCAATGTATAGGGAATTTAGTGCTAATTAAGTGCTGGCAGAATATGATATTAAGCTAGCAGTTATATTTTTTATTTTTTTTTTTTTATTTTTATTTTTTATTTTTTTTTTGATGATTAGACAAAGTAAATAAAATGAGCTCTAATATGAAATAAACTGAGAAAATAAATTTTTATTACTATCAAAGAGTTTTAACCTTAGCGGATCACTTGGCAGTGACATTTTGTTAACAAATTGTTAAAATGCAATATAACACTTAAGACAGTTATTCGAGTAGATATGTATATGGTGACTAAATATTATAATCTGACCGATTGTAAAAGTAAAAATTATTTAAAAATAAATTTTGCGAAGTGTTTAAACTGCGTTATCTCTTGAACGAATCGAACGATCAAAATACGGTTTTGGGCCTTCGATGCAGATTTTTCAGCTTAAAACTTAATTTTTGGCAAATTTGAGTCACCGAATTTTGAATTAGTTCGACCCTAGCAACGCAGGGTAATGAGTTGAGACTACCAAACAAAATATTTTTTTGTCGAAAATGATTATGGATCCAGGTTTTGCTGTGTTAAATAAATACACTTTATCGAGTGAATCAGATCAAATTTGTCGGAGGGTTGTTGACTTAGCTGAGTTAAGGAATTTTTGTTTACCGTGATGTTTTCAAAAAAATATATTTGTTTTCTAGAAAACTCGATGGTATGCTTTTTATTGAAATCGAGAAAAATCGCTATATTCTTATATTTTTTGGTAGATGCAAATTGCTTAATCCCTTTCTAATCGTGTTTTTTTTTTTTAAATTTTCATTTTGCAGAAATGTCAATATCGCCTTCTCCGGAAAGCCTAAGGATATGCCTGTTGGGCTGTGTTGTCGATGACAATTCCATAGTGGAAGCTGCGCGCACTTTCGGTGTGCCCGTTCTTACATCGGAAACTGGTCTGGAAATCCTCTCCGATAATGAATGGACAACATACTTTGTGATGAAAGAGTTCGATGGTCCCATCTACGAAGCGATTCACAAGAGTAAACACAGGTGAGCACTCAGCATGAGTTGAATATTGGCATAAATCTTGCGATGCGCACATGCTTACCGTTTTCGCGCCAGTATGTTCATGTGTGTAGTTTCTCCAACATATGATGACACGCACATGATGCAAAACGCAAGATGAGATTTATTCATTCCTTTTCACAGCTAAACAAACAAACGTAACTTTTATATTTCGAAATGTAAACGTAATTTATTGGTTCCCTTTATGGAGATTCGATCATCAATGTTAAGGTTACAGAAATTGAACTCGTTGTTCGTCGTTGTAATCGGTTGATGTTACATCATTTGGGCACTCGGTGTTGGGGACTATGTTGGTATTCAAACCTAGAGAGTTTCACGCCATAGAAATATACGAGTAGATGATGATTCTAAAGTCTGCTGTTAATTACAGATCTCCTCTCGAAAAAATTGAAATGATTTAGATTCCATAGTTAAGCTATCTACTTCAACCAACACACAACAACCATCATTACAATAATTTGCATAACAATCAACTGGTCACACCATGCATATAAAGAAGGGGGCGGCTAATGGCGCGGCAGTGGCGGCACTTGCACGGAATAATGAAGCAATAAACGAAAACGAGAGAAACGAATGCGGTGCATTAGAATGGAGTCGAATGCATGCAGATAGAAGCAGCCAACACTCGAATACTTTTACGCTGCTATGTTATGCCATGCCATGCCATGACAGGCTTTTCTTTTTGTGTATTCATTGTGCGAATTTAAAAATCCCGGTCCTGGGCTTGAAGATGCGCGGTCGTTCACGCAAATGTGGTGTACTTGAACAAAATACCATTTTGAGTGATCATCTTCATGTATTTTCATTTTTTTTTTTTTTTTTTTAAATATTTTATCATGAAAATCATCTCTGTGCATTGACCGTAAAACTCTTTAGATTGCCTTCTCGTCATCGTCGTCGATGTATTATTCTTCGGAAGCACTGGTGGTTGCTCTATGAATAGCTTCGTTGCTGCACAATACTTCTTCATGGTTTTATGGGAGTTGAGAGATTTTATTTTGATGAGGAGGAATTAAAAGCGTTCTGCTGGGATGGTCGGATGTTGGATGGTGGTGATTGTGACTGTGATTGTGAGGTGTTATTGATCCAATTAAAGAAAAGCAAGGGCATTTATTGTTACGGCATAAGAGGCTATTTACAACGCGTCGATCTTGTAATTGTGCAAACATCAGTTTTCATCACTGTGAGTATGATGTTGAAAAATATGTGTTGGCTAAGTGTAACGATGTTAAGTTGTCTGTCTTCTCGCACTGAAGAGCATCTATTTTATTAAATTAAGAGTGTGTAATTTTTAATAATGTGTAAGAAAGACTTACTGAAATTTGCCCTGGTACCAATTGGGAATGAAAAGTTGAACTGCGAATGTGAAGGGACATTTGTGTAATATATTTGGCTGGCAGTCCTTATTCTTAGATGAATCAAATAGGACGACCTTATGAGCTTTTAAAAACTCAATCAACTAATTGATGAAAGACCTTTGGTGATGTAAACACAGAATGATAAGATGCTAAAAGTGGGTAGCTAAAAGGTTACAAGGATTTCAACTTTTTGCCATATTCTTCCAATGGTAAATTACCATCATGTTGACCAATTTTTTATTTTTAAAAATAAATCCCTTGGTGGTGAAAAAACGATGGATTTAGCGCAGGCAACTATTTATGATTAATAAATGAATTTTGAGTAAAACGCATGCACGATTACCATTCGAAACTGCTCAGCGACAATATGGCTTTCTGCACTTGCCCAAAGTATCCCTCAAGTAATAAAGATGAAAAGGCAAGACTACAGCAGAATTGACTGCAAGAAGGATCTACGAAGAACTCGAAAAGCTTGTATCGTGAGTAGGAATGAATGAAATGGCAAATGGAAATGAAATGGTCGTTCTCATTCCGACTGCGAAAGTAGGTTGTGCTGCCTAAGTCTTATAACTGGGCTAAGTCAATAGCCGAAGAGATATCGCAAAACGCAAAGTTCAACAATCCCATTTAAAAACCTTCGTCATTCTTTGAAAGATTTACATGTTGTATTGGTAGACTTTAAGAAAGCATTTCATCACAACCACGATTTCCAGTATGGGTTCCACTCAGCCATCGACGGATGAGTAGATGATCATTAATATTAAGAAACAATCACGAAGTACGATTTTAAACTGGAGTCACCGATGTATTCCGAATTAAAAAGGAGTGCCCGTTGAGTAATGGTTAGAATGTCTGTCTGTTATCGAAGCAGCTGTCCCAGAAGCATGAAATTGTTTTCCACGTGTATTGTTTTGAGAGGAATCGCCAAGTTCCCCAATCACTTTCTGACTTACTCGTTCGTAATCGGCATTAACTGTGTAGGCCCTTTTTATTCCTCACAAAGTACGGTTTTTTTTATTTTTATTTATTTTGTTTTGTATTAACTACAGTTTAAAAAACTAATAGTCAGGCTTAGCTTACACTAACTAAATGAAATTTAATTTGAAAAAATTTAACAAATGTAATTTTTATAGATCACTAGTTGAAAAATCACAAACTCAATTATAATCATTAAAAGTTCTGCTGCATCTTGTCAGAGACTCGTTGGCTAAATAATTACATCTTTAGAAGCTGACGTGTAAAGGTGTATAGTTTCAAGTTCGACAGGCCGGTACGTTAAATTTGATTGATTGATTAAATTTAAGTAATTGAAGTGGTACCCGTGGTGTGATGGATAGCATGTCCGCCTGTTAATCCAGAGGTTCGAGTTCGAATCCCACCAGAGGCAAAAATGTTTTTTCTACGGGTATCGCCTTTCGCGAGGAATTGGCAAGTCCTCCGTTAGTATTCATTGCCATGAAAAGCGCTTTCTCGATTAGCCGTTCGGAACCGGCAGAAAATTGTAGGCCCCTTCCATTCCCTCACAAGGGATGGTTGTGAGAAATGCGCTAGGCCCAGGGGCTCCTCGCTCTGTAGCGCCACCCTATTTATTTATTTTTTAAGTAATTGAAAACCTTCCTCCTGTGTTCATTTGTAATAACAGTAACCTGTGACGATATGGTGGAAATGAAAAAAGCGTTCATTCCAGTTTAAATCACGAAGTGCAAATAGCAGGAACTGCTTCTGAACTGATTCTATCATTTGAATGTAGGTAGCATATGTATAGGTGACCAAATTTGACAAGCAAACTCCAAGCAGCTTCGTACGAGTCCAATATAAAGAGACTTTGTAACATATGGGTCGTTAAGTTCTTTCGACCAACGCTTAATCATTCCCAGTTCTGATTTTGCTTTGTTGACTACGTAGTCAATATGGTCATTGAAAGTAAGCTTTCGATCAAATAGCACTCCGAGATCATTGAACTTTTCACATCTTTCTAGTAACTGCCCGTTCAATACAAAATTCACTTGGTGATTCAAAGACTTACGAGAGAAAGTCATGATCTTGCACTTTGAAAGGTTCAGTGATAATTCGTTGATGATCGATGGTCGTTTTGTAATTATGAGGAATCCGTAGGATTTGAATACGATTAAAATATCTTGGCATCGTCGGCATAGAGAAGAATCTTTGAGTGATGAAGCACATGTGGCAAGTCATTTATGTATAATAAAATAAGGAGAGGTCCTAAATAGCTTCCTTCTGGTACACCAGATGTAACATCTATCGCTGTTGAAAAACAAGTTTTGAATTTCACGTATTGGGTTCGACCATTCAAGTATGAAAGAAACCATTTTTGAAGAGAACTATCACAGCCATGTTGATTTAACTTTTTGATCTATCAGTATACGATGGTTCAGTTGATCAAATGCTTTTAAGAAATCAAAGTAACCTACATCAGTTTGGTGGCCATTTTGTTGTGCCACCCTATTCATGTACTTGTAACATAGTAAATGTGTACCAAGTACCACTTTTTTATTAGGGACTTTTCCTTTAAGTATAGAGATTCATATTTTAGTAGCACCACCCGCATGTGGAATGCTCTAACTGACTCTGTTTTTCCCCAGCATTACGATTCACAAAAATTCAAAAGCAGTGTGCATCGGCGTCTCCTATTAAATCCTCTCCTATTTTCCTAAATGCTCGCACTCGCACTGTGTTTTATAACATTATTAGGGTATTCATAATCCCTTGATATGTGGGCTAATTATATAAAAAAATAAATAAAAATAAAGTAGACCATTTAAAGCCTAGTACTCCTAGTGAATGTCTGGCAGTGGAAAAAATGATTTTTTAACATTTTTCGCCAGTGCACACTAGTGAATGCGCTTTGAACGTTTGACGTTTAAGCCACAAATCTTTTTTTTCTAATATTAAGAGCAGGAAATTATCAGTAACCAAACGAACTGATACTCACTACACATAATTTTTTTCTTTTGTAATCGAACTGTCAGAACTTCATGTCGCGTTTCCGAAATTCGCGTACTTCTTGCACGTGAATAAAATTCGAAAACTCTCCACTTTGTTCTCGACACGGCTTCACGACCAAGCTCACGAGTGAACGAAAATTCAAAATTTGTATGGCTTCATGACATGGTTCACAAATGATTACTAGGCTTAAGTGGAATTGAACAACAGATACGTGTCGTGGAGTGAGTATGTCAATTTGGCTGGCTTCAGTCAGCAAGACTCAGTTATTTTGAGCGAAAAGAATTCGCTAAGGAAGTGTTCCAAAAGAAAAGTTCGATCGTTTAGATGTCGGTGTCATGAAATACTATTGCGCTTTGGGCGCCTAAGTCCATTATAAAGAACGCTTATAATTTAGGCGGCACAGTTCACTGTTCTGAACTAAAAATGAATAACCCTATTGCCCATGTTGACTGTTCGAAGCTGCTATAAGGACCACCAAAGGGGATTAGTTATTCTTTGCTGATGGTAAAGCCATCAGCCGTCATCAGTTAGGTGTTATCGCACCCACCTATTACACTTATTCCTCTATATCACGCCCAATATTCTTTTCCAACGCATCAATCGTTTCGGGCTTATCTATGTAGACAAGCGACAAAAAATAGTCAACCGGTGCTAAATGGCTTTGGAGATAATGTAAAAATCGGCGTCAACAGCGATTTCGTTTAGAGACAATTTACCGAACGTATGCAGTCCAGTATTCGTGTGGCTTTAATTCTTCTGAAATGGCAAACCAAACTTAGCTAAATCCAGTGACAGCTGTCAAAAAGATCAACTTCAAAAAAAGTATTGCCAGATTGGAATCTATTTAAAAAAAAATACTCTGGCGTATACTTGTCTTTTTTTTAACGAAAATAGACTCGACTTAACTATAATTTTGTATTTTTGTCTGGCAGCATTGAATCTGAAAAGTCAACATTTGTTTTCAAAGTACAAAGTATAGAACAAATTTTAATCCGAATGTTATGTGAGGCATCTTAAAATTTTATTGACAGATTAAAGTCAAACATGTGAAGCCTTTGCAGATAAAACAGCGAATCTCATGAAAACAAACAAAATATTTGGAAATCTGGTAAAAAAAACGTAAACAGGGAATCACCTTGAAGATACAAAAGAATGTAAAAGCTGAACAATCATAACACAAAACCAGATAACCGAACTCATCTTGCTTCAGCTTGATGAAAACACAGATCAACATGCTGTTTAAAAAACCCCATAAGAAAAGCATATATTTTGTGTGCTCCTTATTTTATTTTAGCCTTGAGTAAATGGCTGGGCCCGGAAACTTTTAATACGGCTGTCGTCTTCTGAAAAACATTGTTTAAAAACCCAAATAGTCGCCAAAATTATTGAGATGATAGAAAAGGGAAGCTTTTTGATGATGTGCAATTACATGAAGCATTCTTTTGGTGACATCATCGACAGTGGAAGATTTGACTATATCCGTCACAAATGCCTTGGTCATTTGTTTAATTAGGTTATCTCGTCAAACCGAATTGTTCGATTTGGACTCGAAATAAGTATTTAACTTCCAACAATTCAGAGAATGAGATGGATAGTATGTTGAGTAATGTGAACTTTACAATCAAAATGTGATTTCTGAAGTCACCAAAATTCACTGAACTTGAACATCGCCATATTTGCTTGAGAGGACAAGAAGTTCAAGGTCGGGCTTGAGACCCTCACCCTATGAAAAATTCTTTTATCATTGAAAAGAAAAACGAACTTCTTCATATGTAATCTTTTTAAACATTCCAAAAAATATTGAACGACAGCTGGTATCGTCCGGTTTTTAAAAGAAACGAAAGACAATTTTGAAAAGAAATTGATGATTTCTCTCTTTTTCACGACTTGATTTTTTCACCTTCCTTTTCATTTTGTATCTGTACTGACAAGCAAAACCGTCAGTAATAAATTTTTTCCTCAAAATATATTTACAAAAACTCTAAGTGCAAAACAATTGCGTACATCCATCCACGAGAATCAACTTTATTTTTGATTTCACTCAGCTCTAAAATTTTTCAAAAAAAATAAAAAGAAAACGTTGACTATTAAATTATAAATCCCCGCCGACCCTCCGCCTGCCACGAGCATCGTTATAATACCTGCCTGCGTTAGCAAGGAATACACTTTCCACTTTAGACTTCAATGTCAGAAACGTTTTAAATTTCCAGGCGAGCATTAAATAACATTATTATGACAACATATTGGGAAATTTAAAATTTTTAACGTTAAATCTGGCGCCGAAAGACGCATGGATGGAATGATACTCCTTGTTTCGCAACTGTCTTAATTTATTACACATCAAGTGGTTGAACGCATTATTTGTAAAACCTCGTCTACGTTGGGAACGACCGACCCGCGATCACAAATCCAATTTTTGACAATGTTGTTGCGTTCATGGAAGTTCTAGCGGTTTCATTTGAATTGTTTTTGTGTGTTTTTCGATTTGATTTTCTTTTTGTTTTTATTTGTTGAAAGATTAAATCAATGAATGAATATGTGGGGTCCATCTTGTTGCTACTATGAATTTACTCGTCCCAAAATAAATTGTCACCATGAAATGACAAGAGAAGAACGTATGCTTAATTTAGTTTTTGTTTTTGTATTTTTTTTTTTTGTATTTTTTTTTTTTTTGTAGAAAAATAAAATTAAATTTAAGTGAATATAAATTATTTGTGAGGGGACTGTGGCGACCTCTGCTTTCAAATCAGAACCAGAATGTGTGTTATTGTTTGGCGCCAAATGTTTAGCTATGTGCATTACGATTTAGCTGCTGTGAATCAATGAGTTTATTAGAAGCTCCTCCTCAAAGCAATTAGATGGGTTCTCTTAGAGGTAATCTGTCAAATTCTACTTCACACACAAATAACGCAAATAGTAGACAATTTGAGAACAAAAAGAAGAAAATAATAAAATTAGATAAAAAAAACTTCAGGAATTTGTTTCATTATATGTTTCCATGCGCGCAAAACGTAAAACGAAAATGTTTTGTTATTCTTCTTGTGGGGGCTGTGGACCATGCACGGGAATTTCCAACTTCTGGTGTTTCCAGCACAAGCGAAAAGGAATGTTTGAATTATCGTATTTTATTTATTATAAGCTCTCTCGTTCTGTGTTTACCTTTCAATAATTGACAACATTTGTTTATTAGAGAGCTTTCAGGCAAAGTGTACTATATTCTGTCTGGTGAGGTAAATATTTGAATTTTTGTTTTTGTTTTTATTTTAAATAGATAAGGTTTCTAGTCGTGAGATGCAAATTCAAAAATAGTCTTGTTTTAAATACGAACCGTTGTAGATGATTTAAATTTTTTAAGTGCGAGTTTATTTTTAAAATTGGAACGAAACATTTTTCAACAGAGCACTGATTATGGGTGCCGTTGAAGGCAGCCGTTGGAGGCATTTTGGATATAGTTCCAGAAATGTATATTATATTCGGTAAGCAAAAATGAATGAATGATAGAGTTTATTTTAAAATTGTCTTACCTTGCTCTTGGCAAGACTAGAGAATTGGCCGTGTTTATTCTAAGAGTTTCCGTGTTGGTTTTTTTTGGTCTGTGTTGGAATTGCTGTTGTTTTTGCTCGTTGGAAAAATACCAAATTAGAAATTGAATAAATTTGTAAAACCTTAAGACTTGTATTTTAAATTGATTGCGTCTTTTCTCATCGATTGAAATAATTTGAAATCTTCCTCCTCAGGTTTTTTTTTTTAATTAAAACCCTGGATTCAGTTCCGCCATCTTTTTTTTTGTCATACTTTAAAATTCGCACTAGCCCTTTTGTTTCATACATTTCGAAAATTTTGATAAAATTTTTGATAGCCAGTTTTTCTTTGAAATTCATTGAGTTTCAAGAAATATTCAATCCGTTTCCCTCGTTACTCCCCCTCTTATCTCTGTGTTGGAATCAAAAGGTTTTGAAAGTTCTTATCAAAAGGATCGTACCTATTTGAACTTATTTTTCTAAAAGCGTCTTCCGTTTAAAGATAATGATAAGGATTTTTTTATAGCAGCAAAGAGTTAAGGAACAAATCCAGTGTAGGTATGCTTGTTATAGAATGGGAAAGACTGTGAAATCTTATGTAAGAGTTTCACTTAAAATAAATAAAGAATCAGAATTCATCTAAGAGCAAAGACAAAATATGTGTCTTTAATGAAATGAGATGCGAAGAGTCGATTCAGGATTTAAATATTAGCTCATAATTCGAGTTTTTTTTTTAAAGTAAAGACGATGAAAAACTTTGTTTAAAATAAGTCGAAGTTGAAATAAGTAGACCTTGTCTGTACCACCGCACCGACCGGTTCAAATAAAATTTGCATGCATTTTTCTTAGTTTTATGTGTTTTTGTTTTACATTTCCGACAGCTCTTAAAAAGTCATTCGTTATGTAACGAAGAGCTATTGGAAATTTCAAAAACAAACTTTAGCATACCCCCACAAAAAATAGTATCGATAGTACTCAGGCTTTCACTTTCGAAAAATAGATTTTTTTGTCTTTAAACCGAGCAAAATACTTGAAGTTTAATGGCTTACTAATCTCCTGTCGTCAAACTGCTGCGAGCGTGAAACTTTAAAACGCGTTTTATTATTTTTTTTTTTTTTTTTTTCAAAACGGAATTTTCAAAGTCCGTGTTCACTGCCATTAAAAGCTTCTTAATCGATTTATTTCAAACTTTTCATATAAATTTTCTAGATATAAAATTCCTTCTCCTCCTGCCCCTACGTTACATTAGGGGTGTTTCCTACCCACAAACTGCGGACTTTTTAAATGGAAAACAACAGTTGACACTTTAGATGGCCACCAAAATTTTTTCAATGAAAGCAAAATTTACCGGGAAATGTTCGGGGGAAGATTTGAGAATAGTTTAACTAAATTTTAATGGTTTTTTTCATTTTCGATAATTTCCTTTTTTGTTATCCTAACATTCATTCACTGAGTGTTTTTTGAGCCCTCAACTCACAACATCAACTTTGAAACATAAAGCCCACTTTGCTGCTGATCTCTTGGGGTAATCGAACGGCAGTAAATTCATTCGCTAAGTTCTGGGCTTGCTCTGTCGTCCCACTGGGATCGTTAGAAAGAGTTTTTTGATTTTGTGGCCTTGCGTTTTTGAGAACCGAAAACCCAACTCAGGGTTGCCAAAGAAACCCGAACCTATAATATTGAAAGCATTACAAGCAAAGCTAATTCAGCTTTTGGTTTTGAACAGCGCTGTTTTACTATGTAAATTTATTTATATGTCAGAAAGTCTCTTGTCTTGTGTATAGTTTTAGTTGGTATTTTGATTTATATTGCGTCGCGTTGTCTGTTTTGGAACATCCTTAGGGTTAAAGGGTTAATGTTAAATATTCAAAAATTTACTTTTTCTTTATTCTTGATCCTAGTACCGAGAACTCCCTCGCCGAGCAGTATTTTAACAACACATATTGTGGTAGAACTTCATAACGTGAAAAATATATGTTGTGACTTGTGAGGACCTATTCAATTCCTGTGTTAGGTGATATTCCCTGCTCAAAAGTTTGACAGTTAAATTTGTTTATATCTGTTGGTTTTTTTGTCCGGGAGGTTAGCAACTACATCACTCAATCAACCTTAACTTAAAATCGTTCAAAAGTTACTACATTTATCAAACATATCAGTTCATTTTAAATTAAGTAGACTTTGGCAGTTAACTGAGCCAATCTTTGTGTAAAGTTACATGTTTTTGCGTTTAATTTTTGTCTAAGTGTTCCTTTATTTATTAAGTTTAAGATTTAAAGCTTTTATTGTACTTAAACATTTAAATAATAATATACCTAAATTAAAATTGATACGCTCAGAGCAAAGAAGCTTGAAATCAAGTAATTTTTTTTTTTTTAATTGGAATTCAAAACCCTTTTGAGTATTGGCAAAATAAAACTTTATGGCTTATGTCAGTAGAACAGGCATTCCAGAGGCAGTGAACTTTAAAAGATAATTGTTAGAACAATATTTTTTAATTAGTAGCTTTTTGTTTTTAAGCAAACAATGAACGTGTGGACTTTCTGTTTCACGCCAGATCTTTTCAGCTGATTTATATTGTCATACTCGAAATTGGCGATCAACAGTCTCATGTGATCTTAAATGTTAAGAAATAAAACAAAAAAGCCTAATGAGCGTAATACCTGCTGAAGCGGAACTAAAATAAAAAACCCAAATCTAACCAAGTGTGTTCACAGATGGTATGACTGTGACTGTTTATTATAACAAACAAACGCAGTGGATATCGCCCAGTTACTAAAGTTTTATATAAAAAAAAGTATCAATATCGTAAATGTAGGTATCTTGTGAATAAATAAGTCTAAAAAACCGTGAAATAGGTGAGTGTTTCAAAATGTTAAGAGTAGTTCAATTTGAAAGATACTTTTTCTATGATCATTTTGATGTGAGAGCAAGTTGGTAGCCATAATTGCTGGTTTTAGGTAGACTAGCCAATATCCAAAAGCTGTCGACCTATGATTCAACTTGGTTATGTACTGACATCAGTTAGCAGTAGCGACGTAGGCCACCAATAGCAGAGACCTGACAACTTTTTCAGGATTTTGAGTTTGGTTACTAACAAAATAGACGCTACCCCTTCAAACTATGGTGCTGCTTAACAAGAAATCTTTGTTATAACCATTTTGTCATGCTGGCAAAAGACATCAAACCCTTGAAAGTTTATTTTTTTTATTCAGCTTATGAGCTCAACAAGATTCTTGAACTGATTCTTATCGAGTAATTGAAGTCTTGTTCTCTAAGACGGGACAAATCGTTGAATAAATCATTTCTCCAGCTGCTTAAGTTATTCAATTCATTTCAGCTCCTTAGTTTAGTAGAATATGCGCTTTTTGTTTGTTAAGGCTTAAAACATCATGTCTTGGTTCTAATTCTAATTCAAATTCTTATTTCTTATTTCAGAATAATGGGACCACCTGCTTTAGTGTACGCAGCAAAAATGAATGATGGCTTAGTGCATAACGCCAGACCAATTTATAACTACTCCATGAGAGGAGTAATCACATGTTTTACTGGGATAAGAAAAAAGGATGAGTTGGTTAGTAGACTCTATTTGAAGTTGTCTTCAATTTTTGAATAAACCGTTTCATTTTTTTTTTTGTGTAGACGAAACTAGTCAAATTAATTCACTCGATGGGCGGTGGAATACGGAAAGATATGAATTCCAAAGTGACACATCTAATAAGCAACGTCAGCGGAGGAGAAAAATATCAGTGAGTAACTTTTTGTATAATATTTCTGAAAATTTTCTAACTCCCGATAAACACCCGCTTTCTAGGTACGCAAAAACATTCCGCCTAACAGTGCTGCGTTCCCAGTGGGTACACGATGCCTGGGAAAAACGCGATGACCCACAGTTTTTAGCTACGGCTGAAGACTTTACCAGGGATCACAAGCTGAAAGCTTTTGAAGGGCAAAAAATCTGCTTCTTTGGCTTTCCACCAGATGAGCATCAGCACATGGTGGACGTGCTTCGGAGTAATGGGGGAGTACCTGCTGAATTGGACGACCCAGATTGCTCGCATGTTGTGAGTCAAAGAAGTCAATTAGTACCACTTATAAATATTTGTGTTACTCGCTAATCTCATTGTTGTTTTGTAAAATCATTGTTTGCTTTTTTTGGTGACGTTTCAGGTAATGGCTAACACTGGTGGTTATTTCCCAGAAAACCTTTCCTCCTCTCCCACTACCACCATCATGACTAAAACCAAATCTCCCTACTCTCCCAAAAGTAGCAGCTCCCTAAATAACAATAACATTTCTGAACAACAAGCAGAAAATTCAAATGAAGCAATGGAAATCGACGTAGAAACTGCTTCGCCAAAAACTCCAGAGAAAGTTGAAAAACCAGATGGAATAGTTTTGACACTCAACGAAGAGAATGAATTTCAAAATCCAAATAACATCTCTCCTATTTTAAGTTCATCGGTAAGGGCTCCAGAGAAGCTCTTCTCTATTATTGAAAACAACATCAGTCCAATTGATGATGACGATCTAGACATTGATGACAATGAACTGTCCGATCCAAATAAAGACTTAAAACGTAAACGTGAGAGTCTGGACAGCATGTCAATTATATCAGTGGACTCATTTGCCTTACCAATGAGTGTCCAGAGTGCAAAGAAGCCCAAGCTTATTCGCACGGGTTCGATTACCCGGAGTATAAAGCGCAGTATGAGTTTTGTGGCTGTAAGAACGCCAATTGCAAAGATGCTACGCCATCGTCGTAGTTCAGTTGATCCAGATGCATCAATTAGTTCAATTACCTCACTAGAGAGCACATTCAATGAGTCAATTAAAAAACCAGTGAAAGAAAAGCTACGCGGTCTACGTGACCGTCTCACGAGAAGTTCATCAACTAGCTCGACGATTACGTCGGGTAAGAAAGTACAAAAGGCATTGGGCGGAAAATTTTCGATGAAAAACAAATCTGAATACAGTAATGTGACGCCAGAGAAAAGCGACAATTCAACTGCTGTTATCGTCTCTGATACGATTGATTTCAAAACACCCAAAGCTCCAAAATCCATTTCAAAGAACCTAACTACCATCCTCCAGAATCATCATCCCAACCATCCCAACAGATCAGAACAACAAGTTCCCAATGAATGTGCTGGTGCTGGTCCAAATACTAATAATTCTTTAGCTATTACTAACTCTTTTATTTCTACTGCTGCTACTTCTTTATCATCATCACATCAATCCTTGCTAGTGCAACCACCAGTAAGCATAGCGTGCACAGTTGATAGAATAGACCAAACTGGTTGTGTGGGTGTTGCTGCTTCAGCCAGCACAACAGCTAGAAATGATAATGAGTGTGATATTTCTACTTTGTGTGCAATTGATCGGGGACGTTTAACGGTACTTAATTTCTATTTGTTTTTGTTTTTGTTTTGTTTTGTAAAACGCTTTGTTCGATTGGAAAATGTTTTTTCAGTAATTACAATGCATTCAAATGGTATTACAAAATGCTGCTGATGTCGAAAGTGATTGCAACTTTTTTTTTAAACAATGTTAGTTGATTCGATTTAAAGCTTGAGTTTTGAAGTTTATAATGCTATTTGAATATTTTTTTTCGTGTAGGAACTCAGTGAAATTTACAGTCCAGGATAGCCGATGTATGTTGCTACTCAATTAACTGTTCATTCTTTTTTATTTCAAATGGTAATAATGTTTTTTAAATTTTTGTAAGAGGTTTTATAGATAGCAGAATTAAAATGTCCTCCACGTATGGTGACGCATGTGCGGCAAATTTTCAAAAAGGTTGCTCATTATTGAATGGGGAGTTGTAGTGGAAATTGCAAAATTCAATTACTCTTATTCTGTGAAGCAATCATAATGTAAAGTGGTACCCGTGGTGTGATGGATAACATGTCCGCCTGTTAATCCAGAGGTTCGAGTTCGAATCCCAACAGAGGCAAAAATGTTTTTTCCACGGGTATCGCCTTTCGCGAGGAATTGGCAAGTCCTCCGTTAGTATTCATTGCCATGAAAAGCGCTATCTCAATTAGCCGTTCGGAACCGGCAGAAAATTGTAGGTCCCCTCCATTCCCTCACAAGGCATGGTTGTGAGAAATGCGCTAGGCCCAGGGGCTCCTCGCTCTGTTGCGCCACCCTATTTTTTTTTTTTATTTAATCCTAATAAAAAAAAAACTGGACGATGCAACTTCAATTTTGATTGTGCATCGGTATCACCAACTATAGTGTGTCATTTGCGTTTGAAAAGCGTTTCGGCTTACGTTTGGTTCTAGCAGATTGAATGTTAAGAGACTTGTAAACGCTTGCTTTTTCTGAGCAATGTACATCCGCAAGAAATTTTTGATTCCTAAATTCTACAGTTAAAACACAGAACATAAATGCTGCTGTAGAAGAAGAAGAAGTTGAACTTATTTACGCTAATGAGGTTCAGTAAGAAGTCGTAGCCAGTTTTGGACTAGTATGTGATTTATTATCATTCAAAGCACTTACAACAACCCTCATTGCGGAGGAGGAGAACCTTCAAACATGCACCCAAACCTTTCTTTTGATAGAAATTATGGACTGCGTTATCTTTTCTCAAAGTGATCTCAGCTGTCCCACTTGTCTACTCATGCTAGTGATCCCGATTTGGTAACACTGCCGCTTTTATTTGTGGCTTGCAATTCTAGTTAGAATTATTGCTAGATATAACATACTCTTTGCAAAAAAGAACTAAGAAACCGATAAAACTAAACACGTAACAGTAGAGCCTTTCATCGACAACACTGTCTGTTCTTTAGATTTAATTGCAAAATTTTAAGAAAAACAAATGCAGAAACGCAAATGTCATATAGTTAAAAGGAATCCTTACCGATTACTTCTACACTTCCTCAGAGAAATTAATTACTCGCTTGATATGGCAAGCTTAACTTCTTCTTTGTCGGGAGGACAGCATTCTTGATCATCGTCCAAGTTGAATGGGGCATTCTGACCGACAGCGGAATTAGTGTTTTCATCGCTGTTAAGCAGTCTGTAAAAGTGGTCTTTCCAGATCCTCTGTAGTGACTGCGATTATTTTACAATGTTCCCTCGTTGGCCTTTTCAGGTAGTTCAGGGTTCGTCACACTGGTAAGATCTTTTCACCTTGTGGTAAAACTTCTGAATCTCTTTCCTGTAATGGCATCTCTCTATTTCCTCAAACGAGCTCTTACGCTGCTTCTTTTTCTTTGAGAATGCGATGTTCCTTTCCTACTTTTCTCTTTGTTAATCTCGTTATACTAGTCAAAAGCAGCCCTTGTTCTCTTTTGCATCAACATTTGTGGCCTTTTTGTTTAGCTGCGTTTGCCTGCCTGCGTTCTTCATCGGACCATGGGTTTTGTTTTGGGGGCCGAGTGAAAACCTGAACCAAGAGGCTGCGGTTTTGATGGTCTTTAATGCTAAATGCTGGCGGCATAGGATTCAAGGATAGTTGGAGGGACACCCGATTGGAAAAGGCACTTTCAATCTCTTGCGATTGTAGCTTTCCAACGTCATATCGTTTTACAACTGTAGTTCCCCTGAGTCATGAACAGGATAACCTCATTCGTACTTGGCTACAATAAGGTAGTGGTCCGAGTCAAAGCTGGCCTCTCTGCTAGCTCGGACATATGTATATCACACTGGAAGCGTCGATCGTACATAGTCAATTTGGTTGACTGGAGATTGCCATGTATGTACCTTTATTGATTTTGAGAAAGAAATACAACTGAGTATACCTTATTAAATCGCTAATACCAGTAAAGGTTCGTAGTGAAATACTTCTGCCATTTTAGCGGCTCATTCCACTGTTTGGAACTAAAAGAAACGAAGATTTAAATTATTTCATGGTTGAACGTTTTAGGGGTCTTGCTTTCTTAGATCTGAACAGTGTTTTGTACTTCCAAAACCGTAAGAGTATTTCTTTTTCCTTCCAACGACATCTGTACATTCGAATTTTACTAATTTGTGTAACACTACTTCAACAAGAAACTGCACACACCCAAATTAACAGAATCAAGTATGTTGAATTCCACTTTAGTGTTCTGTTACTAAAATTCAACAAATTACTACGCATTTTCGAGTAAAATTAGAAGAGAGCTAATGTTTTTGTGCGCTTTAGTAATTTTACGAAATACACCGCGTTCTACTTGGCGTATTATATATTCATTCTCTTTTTCTCTAATTAGGTAAACAATTTAAGTTATGCTACAGCGTTCAGTATTGGCTGATTATAACTGAGTATCCAAGTGATTACAAACGTAAATTTGTTTGTAGTTAAAATATATTATTTGTAAGGCGATCCAGCGACGAATCGAAAAATATCGACGATATTTAAAGAGATGTTGTTGGTTTAGGTTTTTGCAATTAGAACAAATTGAAACCGTTGTTTGAAAACAAGTTTTGTATAATCATTTGAAAAGACACACACAAGCAGTAACGATTTAGTTAAGAAATTTGCAATTTGCGACGCATAAATAACAATAAACACAACTAGAAATAAAACACTCATTTTTAGTAAAAATTATGTATTCATAAGTTAAGATTTCAAATACTCAAATTTTAAATCCTTAGTGAAAGAAACAGCACAGTAAATTATATTCAAACAATCAATACACCTGTTAGACGCTTCGCAAATTGCATTTCCTTAATCATAAATTCTCAATCTGTCTTTTTATTGACCTGAAAAAATATTTTAACGATCACGCAAAGCTTTTAATTTTCTTGAATTTGTATAAACATACACAATTTTTTTATTATTTTCAAATGGCTGAATTTGATGTTTAAACGCTTTGATTTGAAATTAATTTGTTGTGCTGTTTACCCAGTATTTTATTGTTTTTTTTTATATTAGTTTTAATAAAATCCTTGACTGTACCTTACGATATTTTTGTCTTTTTATGTCAATCAGCCATTGTTTAATGTTAAAATGACTCGTTTTTGTATGAAGTGCAATTTGATGGGGATAGTGGTTTTAAGTCACTCACACCGTTAAAAAGGTGACTTTGAATCTTGTCGTAGAAGCGAATGTTAGATGCACAATTCATATTCATTGTCCAAATCAGTCTGCACTTCATATGGCAAGCAATCATTTCATTTGAATGCCTTTTTCCGATTTATTGATTCCCTTAAACAAAAAATTTGTTACATTTATTTTAACCCACTTAAAAAAGGTCGTCGATGAGCACTTTACACAAGCTAAACCAGAACCAAAAAACAGTCGTACGCATATACTAAAATCGGATTGGTTTTGGTACACGATACAAAATGGATACGCGGATGAAATGGATTATCTATTCGGCGATGTAAGTTTATTTTCTTACAACAAATGTTGACATCCATCAACTTATAATCTTTGTTTTCTATTTGAAGTATTTGGAAAGTATAGCTAACACTCCAAACACTGATCGACGTGATTCGTTACCGATCAGTTTCAACAAAAGGAAACGAAAACGTTTTTCCCAACGTATTCAATTGGAAGGTACTCCGATCGGGTCGGGCAAGCGTCGTTCATCCGTTTCTGATGCAGGTCTACTGTCTGTGTCTGGGAGCTTTTTTGATAGTACGGCAAGTCCGGATAAGCTCCTCGAAAGTGCTGGAAAACTTTTGTCCGAACCAGAATCAGCCACAGAACAAACTCCGAAGAATAAATCGATGAGATATAATCATTTCATGGATTTCTTTAGTACAGAATCGAATTATGTTGGCATTCTGGATACTATTGTACATGTAAGTCTCCCATCCATAGAAATCAACCAAGAAGCTGTTTAATCTAAAATTTGCTTTTCATTAGTTTTTTAAGAATCCTCTTGAGGATAAAGCAGAATGTTCAGATGAACTGCTCAATAAATCAGAAATCAGAGCAATATTTGGAAATTTTATACCCATCCATGAGGTGCATCAGCGTATGCTTGAATGTTTGCGTGAAATGCACACAAAATGGCGTGAGGACTGTTCGATTGGTGAGGTTATTCTGAAACATCGAGATGAATTGATCAAAGCCTACCCGCCCTATGTGAATTTCTTTGAACAAATGAAGGAGTGCCTTATACATTGTGATACACAAAATCCTAGATTTCATGCATTTTTGAAAATCAATCAAGCCAAGCCGGAATGTGGACGGCAAACATTGCAAGATTTGATGATACGTCCTGTGCAGCGACTGCCTAGTATAAGTTTATTGTTAAATGGTGAGTTTGTTGTTGTTATTTCTTCGATGAATTTATACTTAAATTAAATTTTCCAGACATTCTTAAGCACACGAATAAGAATAATCCAGATTATCAAAAACTGGAAGAAGCTTTAAAAGCAATCAAAGAAGTGATGGCACATATCAATGAAGACAAGAGAAAGACAGAAGGACGAATGGCCATTTTTGATATTTTCAACGATATTGAAGGATGTCCCGTATGTTGTTTATCAAAATTAGAATTTTTATTTCGGTTTTAACATCTTATGTTTTATCTTTTTAAAGGCGCACTTAGTGTCTTCTAACCGAAGCTTCATATCCAAATGTGAAGTCACTGAGTTGTCAGACAATTTGAGTGGTCGTGGTGATACAATTGTGCTGTATCTCTTTTCCGACACAATTGAAGTGTGTAAGAAACGTTCACGAGGTTTCAACAGTGCCAAGTCGCCGGGTACAACAAAATGCTACAAACACATCAAATTGATGTCCCTGAACGCGATACGCTTTGTGATTGATATCACCGATAGTCCACGTGCATTTGCAATACTTTGTCGTCAGGACAAGGACAAGTTACATTCATTCACTATTGCTGATGAGGAAATCGACAAGTGTGTCTATTTAAAGACTCTGTGCAAGCAAATGGCTGAGAATGCTTGTCGAACTGATACGGTAGACTCTGATAATTGAATATTCTCATAACTTTTTTTTACAAATGTTTAATTTCTCAGGATAAACCTCTTCTCTTCAGAACATCACAAGAGTTGGAAGTCGACATTAGTGATGTGAATTTGAGTACTCTCTCGAAAGCATTTAAATTGGCTGCCCGAACGAGATTGAAGGTTAGTTCTACACACATTGTTCGTTGAAGAAGATACATTGTTACAGAGTTTGAATATTTTTTAGGTGGGTAGAGCATTCTCGTTTAACAAAACACCCTCGAAACTGAAAAGAGCCGTTTCAACGATGATGACCTCACCATTTGGAAGCACAAACTCCCTTACTCCAGCGTCGCAGCTGGCCCAAATGAGATTGGCCAGCTGTACGAATATTAATGTAAGACATTTTTCTATACTTGTTCTTCTTTTTTTTTAATAAAATGAATCTTTTGAATTTTTAAGGAGGTGGTTGGTGAAGAAGATAGTCGTTCTGGTTCACCGACATCACAATCAGAAGTGCTGGTCGCCCCTTTGTCCATTCAACCAACACGAAAAGCCAAATCGTCCACAATGTCCATGGCTGGGTTGAGGCGAATTTGATAATTAATCCCGGTCTTCAATGTGGAAGACACCATTTGAAAAGTATTACAATCTAAGGAGTGACATTATCCAACTTCATATTTGTATTTGTCTACGCTGGCGGTCTCTTTTTTGTAGAGAAACCCTACCAGCACCAGTCGTGTATTGTATTAAGTCGTGTAAATTTGTGTTTAGCGCCGTCTAGAGAAAACTTTTAGACAGATTTTTAAGCAATGACAATATTATGTGTGTGTGTGTTTGTGGTTCTCAGTGGCACTCAAATCAGAGTAAGCTGGACCTATTTATAAGCTCTTTTTTAGTAGCCACATAACCACGAAATGTTTTTTAGTGTAAAGCATGACTATTAAGTAAAAACATTGTCAAAAGCGTTGAGCGCGTTCGCTTAACCAATTTTATGTGAACAAATATAATTTTTAGAATATTTATTGAAACTCAAATTTTAGTTTAACAATTAATTTTAATAATTAATTTCTTTTGCAAATTCAACGAAAGTAAAGATAAAAATGTGCGAATCAATCTCTTAAACAAACAAAAATACTCTCTTCGCCTAAAGCTGTGTCGTTTACGATACAAACAATCACATTATCGTTCTTAAACAAATTTCCATTATCGTATGAATGAAAATATTTAAACATTAATATTAATACTTTTTTTGTATCATCAGATTTTTATGTATTTAACGTGAGAGTGAGTTATATTTTATTATAATTGTGTATTATTATTATTTGTTTTAAGTTATTGTATAAAGATAGTGATAGTTTTCAAGAGGGCATATTTTTCGTATCTTTGCATGTATACATGATTTGAATGTATTAAGAGATATTTAATAAAAAAAAATTATAATAAATCGATAATGTGTATCCTATAAACTACATAAATGGAAAAATAAACATATTTAAGACATTATTTACAAATGGTTGTCGTTTTTTAACAATCATCGCTTTTCTTGAACTGTTACTTGGATACAGTAGCGCGTTGTTATTCTCGAAGTCACAATGTTTTTTGAAGACTGGAAACCCAGGTTTTTTTGACAACTCATAGGGTTGTCAAGAAAACCTGGGCAACCCTGGGTAAAGTTAATCGAACGAACCTTGTATTAAAACCCAAAACGTCGTTTGGAGCTGTCATTCGAAACTTCAAAATTTATTTCATAACTAAGTCAACTCGACGTTACTCTTAAGTTGCAGATTGCAGTATACCAATTGTTAATTTTAACGTTTAATTGTTGGTCTTCTTCTTCACTTTACGGAGTTACTGAGCGTCGTGATCTCGAGGAGATCACAGTTCTCCCAGTTATCTACTCTACACTAGTGATTCGCCCGTGTGATAGGCCGTGCGGTCTGCCTTTCTTTTTCGTTTTTCGCGAATCTGTCTGAACGTTGCATGATGTTGCCTTTTGTCGGGGCTCTCCGGATCTCTGTTATGAACATGGCATACCAACTGAGCCGTTCGTTCTTTTTTATAGACGTAATACGGAGCATCTTCATCGCTGTTGCTGTAAACACACTCATAATTTTTGTATATTGTCCAACATTGTGGACCGCTGTGAGTGGTGAACGCCTAGCCGCGGTGTAGATTTCCTTCTTCTTAAGGGCCATTTTGCTGCCACAGAAGATGTCAGAGTTTTCTTGCCACTTCATCCACCTATGGCTTGTTCTATGATCAACGCATCATAAGTTGCTTTTCTTTACAATTGGTCACAGATCCCAGATATGTAAACTTTTCACATTTTAAAAATGTCTGGAATATGCATGTTTGAATCAAAAAACGACCAACACAAGTAATTAATGTCTTTTTTTTACCTAATACGGTACCCACTCACTTTTTAAACTTTTACTTATATGTACGTTAAGTCCTTCTTGCAGGAATGTAGGATCCTTATTTATGATGGTTCCATCGTCAGCAAAAAATAGTTGATGTTCTGTGTTCTATTCGGCCCTATCATGGTAACCGTCGGAGCGGAGTTTTCTCCGCAACGCATCCTTTTTCGAAAATTGAATTTTGCTTCGAAGTAGTTGTCGTCGTAAGAAAATTTTGACAAGTGCGGCAATGCATTGCATTCCCAAAACTAAAATCTCCGCAACAAAAACTTATCGGAGAACATCGGATCGTCCGATCGTAGAACTACCACGAAGCAAAATGTCTTCGATCGGGGAGAATTCCGCTCCGACGGTTACCACGATAGGGCCGATTATCTTTCCGCAGGTAGTCAAGGACCAAGGACCATAATAAATATCAAATTAGTAAGAAGCTTCTTCGGTGTATACCTACTGTCACTTTACATTCTTAGCTGAATCCAACTGAAAAACCTCAAACCTTGGTCGTTGCTCCTTTCTACATTGAATTAATCATCAGGAACTACTCGTTGCCTGATCACAAAATTATTCCATTAGAATCATTATACTTTGAATATCTGTTGTTGACTTACCCTCGGACAAGGACAAGAGCGGCTGTGGTCTATTGGTAGAGTTTTCAGAAGGCTGGGCTCGAATACCGCTAGGCAACTACTTTTCTTCCAGCCTTCCAGTTTCATCTGAACCTCGCGTCTCCGTCAAACACCATCTTATTTCCATCTAGTCCTAGTGCATCGCAAAAAAACGGAAGACTGCTACTCTTTTAGTCCAATGAACCAGCAATTAGTCTGAGTTCTCCAAAAAACTTCCTCTCCATTGCTAAGGCAGACTAAAATAAATAAATAACTTTGTGTGGCGCAACAGAGCGGGGAGGGACGTGGCCTGTCGCATTTTAACCATGGACCTGTAATTGTCTGCTAATTCCGAACGGCTAGACGAGACGGCGATTTTCATGGTTTTGTTTTTCAATGCATTTACTACCGGAGAATATGCCAATATTTCGCGAATTCTGTTGGGATTTGAACCACGAACCTTACGTAAAAGACATGTTAGACTATCAACTCCTAAATTTCTCCCATCTACTTCCAAAACTCATGTGGTATCTCTGGCCCATCACCTTTGCCTTTTTCGAGTTTTTAACTGCCGCACTAACTTCTTCGATTGTGATTTCGGATATTTCCGTTAAGTTAGCTTCAGCTCCTGGAAAGTGTTCTCGCGGGAATTTTGTTTAAAAGGCCATTACAATAGTGTCGCCTCATGTGCAAAATTTCGTCTTTAAGCGGCTGTTTTGAAGATGGTTGTTCGTTTATCCAAGTTTTTTGTCGTATTTTTTGAATAGCTTGGTTTGCATTAGAAGTCGATTCAGAAAAAATCTTCCATCTCCCGATACAAGCCCACTGTGTTTTTTGTTTGGAGTGGGGCGCACTACTTCACTTCTTTTTTGCGTCTTCTGTATTTCCTTTGGAGGCGAATTGACTTTTTAATCTCTATTATTCGAGAGACAACTTGAATACTCTTTGAAAGGCGTTCTTCTTACTTATTGCTGTAGCTTTATGATTCCACCACCATGTTTTCTTTTTGGCTTTTTGCTAGAGTTCCTTTGAAACCCCTAGTAATAATTTTACTCTATCAAAGCTAGTTTTATGTATATTATTATATTTGGGCTCTCTGGATTTTGGACTATGTTTATGGTGCTGCCCAGATATCTTTGCATATTCATGATGAATTGCTCGCCTTTACCATCGTCCAAATGATACCACTTGATTCTCTTAGTAGCCCTTGTTTGTTGGATTTCCTTTAACGACTCCATAAAAATCTACCTCCAGAAGACGGTGTTAGTGTTCGACCAAGTATCCCAGTAAATTTTGTTACCAAATGATAGTCAATTTGAGTTTCATTTTAACACTGCTGTAAGTGACAAGGTGTCGGCCTTACTTAATGAACAGGTATTTAATACGATAAGACCATGTGACCTTCACATACTTAGGATATCTATCAACAGGAGAGTTTCTGGTACCGTGTCTAATACCTCCATGGCAGCCCTCATAGTCTTGTTTTTCTTCCCGATTCATCCGTTCAAGAAGCAAAAACTCTCTTGGAATGTACTTAAGTAGACTAGTTAAACCGAAATGCATCTTTTTCCATGTATTTATAATTTGTAGAGCAAATGTATGGATTATGCATGTATGGATATGACATCAAGCGGTCACTCGCTTGCCAAGTAGCTCTAACGTAATGATGAAACCCATTCCGTTTCTAACCTGATCCGATCTTAAGTAGAACGTCTTGTAGACTTTTGGTTTTGTTGATTCATAACAGATTAAAAAAAGGCAAGCCAACGTGAATCTTTTTGAAACTTCCACAAATTGTAAACAATTATTTTTATTTCTACAAAAGATTTTATTGATAAAATGTTGTATCCATATATTAGCTGAATTCTTTAATGTTATCTTCTTAATGTTCTTTCGGTTATTTTACGGTTACAATACTCAACATAGGTATATTATTTTTAAAAGTGGACTTTGATTCAAACCCATAAATTAAAATTTCTTAAATTCTAATCATTGGATATATCAATGCACGTATAACTTGCTTTTAAATGTCTTATTCAAAATTTAATATTTGAAGATCATTTACATTCTATACTGATTTGATTACAACACTAAATCTACAAAGTTCAAGAAACATGATAAGTTTTTTTCACTCAACTGAGACTGTAAAGACACGCGCATGTATAATCTTCACAGCAAAATAACTTAATTTTAGACTGATAGAGAACTATAAATATTTAATTATTTTTCAAATAAAATGCACTTGTGAGTTTAAATTAAAAACTTCGTGTGGTTTTTAAACCCACAAGACGGTGGATGAATCTTCATTTGAGAGGGTTGAAAATCTCTGAAATTTGTTTTTTCTATGTGTTTTTGAATCCCATCGATTTGCATCGCTGTTAAGGGGCACACCCACCACAGTGGCTGTAAGGTTAGAGGGCGCATGTGCACCTGCTTTGAGGGTGGAGTTTCGGCTGTCCAAATTAAAGTCGATGGAATCATCTAGGTGGGATGAGCTGGATATCATGGTTGAGCACAATGGAACTCCAATTTCTTGGAACGAGCTAATTGAGCTAAATCCACTTTCGTCCTCTGTTGTAGAACACAAATTTGAGCATTGTTTACTAAGCAGTGGGGGTGAGTAATTCTCCTCATCAGTTTCGAGTTTTGACGACGAAGAAGTCGAGTGAACTGAGCTATCCGTACTGCTTCGTAGTGATAGGCGGGAGTCTCTTATATTCATAGTTCGCAGAAACATCATTTCGGCGGTAAGATTGGCTTTCGGGTGGGTGTTTACGTCTGGTGGCAAGTTTTCATTGGGTATGGTTTTGACTCTAGAACTTAAAGACTGCCTATGCTGAGTCAGATCTGGTTGTTGTGTGTGTAACAAGTTATGAATCGTCCTCGAGAGTCTAAATGCTTCCTTGTTGAGTTTCTCTTCGGCTTCTTCGTTGGTTTTTAATTCGGCTCGTTTCTTTGGAGATCGGCGCCTAAAATGATGGTGATGATAATAAAAAAATTTACAACTCCAAAAATCTTTGATTTTACCATGTAAAGTCCTTAAAAGTGTTATAAGAATTCATCGGTGACGCCACATCATAGTGATCTTCTTCACCACTCTTGGTACTGTCACCACCGCATGAATTTGGTGACATCCGTTTAAGATCTATCAGATTCGTACTGCTTCTGGTTCTGGGATAGACCGATGAATTGCCAGAATCTGAACCTTTATCGAGATCACTATAAACATGATACATGCTCTTTGATCTTGAGATTTGTTCGCTTCGGCTGCTGGCTGAATTTTTCTGAAAACGATCAAGGAAACGGGCAACTTCTTCCATCACGGCACGATACATGCCACAGCTTGTCTCGACCTAAAACACACAAAAGAAGACAAAGGTTAAACAAGAAGAAGTGATATCTAATTCCCACTTCCCACCAAGATAAATGGGATTTGAGAAAAACTCTTTTTAAATCTCTAATGCAATAATTTTAAAGGTTTTATAATGGAAACAAAACAATCACCAAGTACTAATTGGGCTCTACCAAAAAGTTACACAATTATGTTTTGTACTTTCCACGGTAACGGTGTAGTAAGACAATGACAAATGTATTCATAGACAACATGGCCTTTCAATAAACAGAAGCCATTTTAGATAAGATCTTTAAAACAAAAATATTTAAATGACATTCCAAGAACGCACTGACCACTTGTTGTAACATTCAATAGAAACAATAGGCTTGTGCCGTTGTATTCGCTTACTTATCACACTTATGAGATAAATTAATGCATTCCATTAACAAATGTATATTCATAATGGAGCTGCTGCAGTTCCAATAACTATTTGTATAAATTTGAAAATATGTTATTTATTAGTGCAGCTCTGATGACTTACTACTCAATATTGCCTGGAGGTAAGACATAATGAAGAAAGCAACCCGTTGCAGTGATTCGTATTTTGTTCGAACTTCGTCTGTTATTTGAAGTCACGCTATGTGTTTTCGAGCAGAAACACTAAACAGTCTTTGACATTATTCCGTAAAAGAAGGAGAAACTACTTCCTCCTATTGCATGGCATGGTTTTTAAGGGATTGATGTGAAAGGCTAATCAGCGGAGGCGTATCTGCTAAATGAGGTAATAATAACAGTTTTTAGCAAGAAGTTGGTATTTTGTTTGGATCTGATGAACCATGGTCGTAAGTTATATTCGTAACTTAATTGATGTCATGGTCAAGTGGGAGAAGTGGAAAAGTAAGCTGTTGTCAATGTCATTAAGTTGACATTTTGCGGTATTCATCCACACCCTTGTTGAGTGTGGGTATAATAGGACCGTAAAAAGTAGGTAGGTAGTAAACCGTACACTTTCAGATTTTATCATTTTTCATAGCGCGTTTTACTAAAACAAATTTGGTAGCATTCATTTAATTTCGAAATATAAGGTTATTCAATTAGTTTCACATTTTGGGGTTGAAATACGAAAACTTGGTGTTGCTAGTGTTAGTAAAAAAGATTGTTTTAATGATAATTGCATGGTTGTGTAGGTTTAAAAATGCATAAATTGATATAAATGCAAATGGCAAATGCCTCGGTTTAATACAACTCCAATATTGAGGGAGAGGAAGAGGGAGAGGGAGCCCAATTCTGCCCAAAAACCAAAAGTCAAAACATTGTTACCTAATGAGAACCACATCAACTTTTTACCACGGTTGCAACTTGCAAAAAAAAATATGTGGCCATAAATGAAAATAAAAATGACCAAAAATAATTTAAAAAGACCAAAATAGTGGCTGGTTCCGATGAAGAAAGAGAGAGAAAGGGAAGAGCTTAGAGCACCGAATTCTCAAACGGAAAAAGCAGCATGAGAAGCGCTTGTTTCATTAAATACATAAATGTCAAAGGAATAAGCTTCAGATTTTGAATCAAAAGTTTAAAAAAATCATGAAGGGGTGGAAAGCCAAGAAGCAGACTCGCAAAGACCACCAACCAAACATAGAAGTAGGACCACTTCACTACTGAGGATCTGAAAAACATGCTTTTGCAGACTCAATTTAAACGATAGTTAAGAATGCCATACTCAAGACCTAAAAGAATTTAGGCTTGCCAAACTCGTATGTTGTGGTACCCGTGGTGTGATGGATAGCATGTCCGCCTGTTAATCCAGAGGTTCGAGTTCAAATCCCAACAGATTCAAAAGTGTTTTTTCTACGGGTATCGCCTTTCGCGAGGAATTGGCAAGTCCTCCGTTAGTAGGTATTCATTTCCATGAAAAGCGCTTTCTCAATTAGCCGTTCGGAACCGGCAGAAAATTGCAGGTCCCATCCATTCCCTCACAAGGCATGGTTGTGAGAAATGCGCTAGGTTCAGGGGCTCCTCGCTCTGTTGCGCCACCCTATTTATTTATTTTAAACTCGTTTGTTAGCTGGGCTCGACTCCGAAATTTTCAAGGCAGCTAGAGACTAGCTTAAAAGGAGAATAAAGCACATATCCATGTTCATTGAATGGAAAACCTTATAATAGCACCAATTATAGAGGAATACGCCTCTTTAACATCGCATCTCTTGTCTTATGTCTATGTTAAAGAAACCGCTTATGAAAGTGTTGACACAAACAAGCTGTACAGCGTCGTGTCTAGAGTTCCCAAAAAAAATTAGGTTTTCGGTTCTTAGCCCTTCCAAGATGGGTGATACTAATATGTACCGGAAAAAATTGAAACGTCCCTAGAATCTGATTTTTTTGTTATTCATTTGTATCTAAAAGCCCTTTACTTATTCCAAAGTCCAAAAATTCTGTTACTTTATCACCTGAATTGCGTCCCCAAAAGGGTTAAAAAGATTTAATCACGAAGTGACCACGCATGCCGGTCATTTGAAGAAAAATACGTTTCATTTAACATCACTGCTTGTTGCCTGAACTTTGCCCAGCAAAAACAAAGTTCTACTTCACTGCAAATTGAAGGCAAACATAGAACTTAAAAAACACCCAGCCTTACTATCAAGTAAGGGAAAGCTGAAGTTTCTCAAAAGAACGCATTTTAGACTTCAGCACAATCCCTGGGCTTGAACGAACGAACTTATAAACGCAGTTTTAAAAATTCATTTCTTTCGTTTCGTTGAAAGTTGTTTTTCACTGAGTCGACTTCGTAGTGATCGGACGTCTTTGAATTTTTCTCTCAAAAAAAAAAAAATTTTTCAAAAACAAAAAATTTTCAAAAATTGAAAATTGATATAAAACAATTAATTGATATAAAAAAAGAAACCAAAAACATAGAAACAAGAAAGATCCGCTATAAAATGAGTGTCATCCATGGGTGGCCGCAAAAGCCACCCCAAATACCAGATACTTCCAACCAAAATACTGACTGTACAATTAAGACCATGAAGACCCCATCTGAGATCCCAGTAAAAAACGTTCCCAATATTGAAGAATCCAAATTGGAATTGTCTTCAAATAAACTCCGTGAAATTCTTATCAATGATCAAGACTGCTTCATTAAAGTTATGGATAGAAGAAAGAGGCAGATAGCTTTAGACCATACTCCGTCATCCTCAAAGAAGAAGATTGTTCAACCAATCAAAGAAAACTACAATAGATTATCGAACAACAAATTTTACACAATTAGTTCAAATGAAGATGAAATGATGTCTTTTGAAGAGCAAGGTCAAGATCATAGCAATGAAACTATTCAACCAAATATTCACCCAACTACTCAATCAACTGTTCAACCAACCATCACAGAAGAGAAAAACTTAAAATGGTGCCCTCCCATTTATGTCAAAGGACTCAAAACAAGTAAAATTATTGACTTTATTAAATCTGAATTTAGTGATGAAATTAATAACATTAAATTTAAAAATATAGGCTATGGTAGAGTTAAGTTATTTGTTAAAAATACTGAGTTACATACTATGTTTATTGACAATTTTAAACAATCAGATAAAGTAGAAGCTTTTTCTTTTACACCAAAATCATTAAGAAATCCTTCAATCCTCCTAAAAGGTCTTAATGGTTGCTTCTCTCCTGAAGAAGTCAGAAAAGAATTACTTGAAATCGATAATTCTTTAAAAATAATTCAAATTAAACCTTTTTCCACAAAATGGTCTAGAGATAATAATATTAGTTTAGATGTATTCATTTGCACTGTCGAAAATTATGAAGAAATTGCTAAATTGAAAAAAATTAAGTTTATTATGTATCATAGCATATGGTGGGATTCCATAAAAAGACACGGTCCAATCCAATGTTTTAGATGTCAAAGATTTGGTCATTCAAGTAGATATTGTGCCTTTACTCCACGCTGTGTTAAATGCAACAAAATTCATGGTGAAAATTCTGTAGATTGTTCAGCTAATACAAATGAAGACGGCTCTTCGTCTCAAGTTTATTGTGTCAACTGCGAGGAACTTGGCCATCCAGCAAATTTTAGCAAATGTAAAAAAAGACTTGAATACATTCAAAAACAGGAAACTAAATCCTCTATGAATAATAATGTCCGATTAAGAAGATTAACTGAAGTAAACTCAGCAATTTTTAATCGAAATCCTCAAATTTCTTTTGCTGAAGTAGTTAAGGATAACGTTCCATCTGCTCGTTCTGTAAGACCAAACAAGTCACTTCAAGGTGAAAAATCAATTTTTGGTGACTTTATGAATGAGTCAGTTAATCTTTTCGGGATTCCACTTAATATTTTACTGTCAAAAGTAAAAGACTTTTGGCCACGGTATAAACTTCTTAATGATCAAGATAGACCGAGTGCATATCTCGGCTTTATTGCTTCACTTTTAACATGAATATGAAAGCTCTAACTATTAATATAAACTCTTTAATATCCTCTGAAAAGTGCGCAGACCTGTGTCTTCTCATTGAGGATATTAAACCCACAGTTATTTTTATACAAGAAACACACTTACAATCTAAGCATAAAAGACACTTCGAAAATTATAAATTCATTAGAAATGATTCAGGTGTTGGCACTGGAATTCTTCTCAAAGATACAATCCAACACTCAGTCATACATTTCAACAACAGTATTATTTCGGCTACAATCGTAAGTATTCAATCTAATGACTCCA
Source organism: Melanostoma scalare (assembly GCA_949752695.1). Lineage (NCBI taxonomy): Eukaryota > Metazoa > Arthropoda > Insecta > Diptera > Syrphidae > Melanostoma > Melanostoma scalare. The sequence continues at coordinate 148,008,586 of OX456984.1, read as the reverse complement.
CTGGTCATTCAGAAAGAATTGCACTTGCTTCAATTTATTTACCTAGCAGCATTGGACAACCATTTCAGCAAATTTTTGATGAGCTCTTCAATACATTATCTGAATTTAGTCATTTCATTATTGGTGGTGACTTTAATTCCCGACATCATATGTGGGGAGACACGGTTATAAATCAAAATGGATCGAATCTCTTTAATTGGTATCAAAATAATTTTTTCCAAACAGATATTATTTCTCCGGGCGAACCTACGTATCCTAGATCATCTTCTCACATTGACTTCTTTTTAACATCTCCCAGTCTTACTTCTGGTTTTCCACAATCTCAAAATTATTCCTGTCTTACTCTCGATGCACTATCCGATCATTTCTTAGTTCTTTTAGCTCTAAATTTTATAAATTTTAACCCTTTACCTGATACTCAATTAAAACCACTTTCGTTCAAATACACCAATTGGAATAACTGCAACAGACAACTCGACCATATTATTTCAAACCACCATATCCCTAATGATGTAAATTTATCAAATACAGAAATTGACAGTCATATTGAATTTATCACCAATGCTTTAAATACTTGCTTGTCCAGTCATTCATCTTTACGCAAAATTAAAAGTTCATTTAAAAATATCAGTCAGAATACAATTGCCCTTATGAAAACTAGGAAGGTTTGGAAAAGTCAACTTAAACGTATCTTCCATTTAAATGGAAATCGAATTAATCCAAATTATCAAGAGCTTTCTAGTCGTATTTCTTGCTTAAGTAAAATTATAAAAGATAAAATTCGAATTGATCTTAACGAAAACCTTAAATCAAGACTTAAAAATCTCGGACCATCGCCTCAAGTTTTTAAAGAAATTAACCAGCTTTCTGGTCGTAACAAATCAAACCCATTTCACCACCCACTGACATATAGAAACACTACTCTTTATACAGATTCAGATAAAATTAATGCATTCCAAAATTTCTTTAGTGAAGTATATGCAGAACGCAGTCATATGCTTAACCCTGCCATAGCCCTTGAAATTTCTACAGCCAAAAATTCTTTCTTTAATCTCAATACATCTACCATTTCGTCTTTTTCTCTCCAAAATAAATCAGATTCTACTTCCGAAAATTGTTTTGTTTCACCTCCCTTCATCGAAAACATTATTGCTAACTTAAACAATAAAAAATCGTCTGGTCCTGACAAAATTTCAAATTTCTTTATCAAAAAATGCAGTAAACCAATTCTAAGACCTATTACAATCATCATTAACAATTGTATAAATAATTCTTATTTTCCCACGGCTTGGAAGGAAGCCATTCTTATCCCTATAAAGAAAAAAAGTTATAGTAATGACCTTGACAATTTTAGACCGATTTCCCTCATTTCAAATTTTGGTAAAATTTTAGAAAGAGCTATATAATAAACAAATTGAACCATTCTGTGAAGAAAACAATATTATTCCTAATACACAATTTGGATTTAAAAAAGGTCATTCTACAGAACATGCAATATTACTTTTAGAAAATAATATTTTAGATACGGTAACATGCGCATTGGATCTTAAAAAAGCTTTTGATTCAATGTGGCCAGACGGACTTATTTTCAAAATGATTTCACTAAATTTTCCAGTTAATGTTATTAAAATTCTAAACAGTTTTTTTTGCAATCGTTACCTTAAAATAAAAATTGGTTCACTTTTTTCAAATCATATTCAAACTCATACTGGTGTACCGCAAGGTTCTTTTCTAGGTCCATTCCTTTATAATATATTTATTCACGACTTCCCATCTTCCATAGGACCTTCAAAGAGTATTCAATATGCTGACGATACAATCATTTATGCCCCTCACAAAAGACCCCATGAAGGACTTAAACTAATTAAATCTCACCTTGAGCAGGTAATTTCGTATTTTGATAAATGGGGAATTTCAATAAATTTTCAAAAATGTGAACTGATTTGCTTTAGAAATGCTTCCCCTAGAGGACATTACCTAGCAGTTAAAGAGAGTAAACAGCTTCAACTCTTTATCAACGGTAATCCAATTCCATTAAAAAATCAAATAAAATATCTAGGAATAAATCTTCATCATAGACTAAGAATGAATCCCCACGCAAGACTCTCACTCAATAAAAGTAAAGTAGCAGCCGGTCAACTTAAATTTCTTTTTAGATCTAAATTTATTAATAAAAATACAAAACTTTTATTGTATAAGACTCTTATTCGCCCCATACTTTCTTACGGTTTTATTTCTTGGTTCAAAATTTCTCCCACAGTAGCTAAGGAATTTCAAATTTTCGAGAGATATATTTTAAGAAATTGTCTTCGCAAATATAGAAGGCCTAATGGAAAATGGTTTAAAAACTCAATTTTATATAAAGAATCCAAAATTCAACCTCTTTTATATTATCTTTCTGACCTGGCAATTAAAAGAATACAAAAATTTAGTTATCATGAAAACGCTCTAATAAAAAATATGTATTTTGAAAATATAAATTTTATGTTAGAAGAAAGATATTATATGTCCCCAATTAGCCTAGCTAACGACTCCTCCAGACAATGCCTCCAACTAAACAACAACGAATATCTTTCTGGCTTCTTCGCGAGGAGCAATCCCGTCACTTATAGAGGATAACATTTCTCTAAATATTCATCTTGAATTAATTTAAACATTATTTTATTGCATTAAAATGTGTAGTTTGTTATTTTCGTTCATTCCTAGATTCGGAATTGTGCTAATGTCATTTCACTTGAATTGACTTAAGCACCTTTTTAGTTCTAAGTTATTATTATTATTATTATTATTTTAGTCGTAAGTTGTAAATAAGTTCTTTCTATCATTAGTTTTAAGAAAACCATCACAAACTGTAAAATCTGTAAGTGTCCTTGAGCAACACTTAAAAACTTTTTCTTTTTCTCATCTGATGTATTAATTTGTTTTAAGTATTAATTTAAATAATTATTCTTTAAATCAAAAACATTACGTAAAAGCTAGACCAATTCAAAGTCAGCTACTTCATAAAACACTGTATATTTTACTCACATAAAATTGTAACTATGGAAAAAAAAAAAAAGTCTCAATAAAAACTCAATTATCAATTATCAATTATCGTTTCGTTGAAAAAATTACTAAATGGAATAAAAAATGGCCGTGTGACTAAGGGAAAATATAATTACCAGATTTGGTTATAGATGACCAAACTACCAACCATGCTCTTGAATATTGGTGGGAGAGTTGTGACTTGTGAGATATCAGTAAAGTAGTTTCAACTGAGCTGAGTCAGATACTGCTTATTATTTTGTGTGAGCAAAGTAATAACAATAAGCTTCAAGCTAAAGGAGCAGGATTTAGCCTGGAGAGAATTTTAAATATAAATAATTTTCTTGTACCCTCCATTTTATTATAATTACGCGTAAAGATAAAACAAAGTTGTATTTTTACGATTCCCTATACATATATATCTAGTTCCCCAACAGAGAGAACAATCACACTAAATTCATTTTATAACTGCAACTGTCACTTTTGTGTAACTTAGTTAGAGTAGGTTGAGTTTTTATGAATGCTAAGTTATAGTTAGTATATTTGTATAGTTTTGCAAAATCTGTACGTCTGGCAACGCTGGTTTAAGGAAAGGTTTTGTTTTTCACATTTAAGTAATCAGGAATTTCTCTTAAGTTGAAAACACTTGCGTTTTTATAGATCTAGTTGCTCATTTTTTTTTAAATATTAGTAATTAAAAAAAAAAACAAATAAGACTTCATCGAATTTATTATGTATGCCATAAAAAATTATATTTTTTAAAGATAATATGAACTAAAACAAATATTGATGTAATAAGTGAAATATAATTTTAAAAAATAAATAAATATTTTAAAAAATAAATCACAAAATAAAATCCAGTTTTTTATTCCCTTTGGATGTTTTATCCAACCTATCCTTATAACCTCGTCTGCTTTTATATGTATTTGGCGATGAATAGCTAGAGCAACCAAACCATTCAAACGATCCTGAAAACAAATAAACATCCAAAGCTAATCACACTGTTATTAAAATAAACATATTTTTAAGAATCTCACTTAGTTGGTCATTATTTTGTTTTTATTCTCTTTAAACTGGAGAATGTTCTTTCGGGAGTTGACGTTGATACCGGCAGTGTAGCTTTAACCAAATATATATATTGAGAAAGCTTTCTTCGGAGCAGCTTTCGAGCGCTTCCAATGAATTGTTAGAGGAAATATTATTTCTTCGGATCAAATATCTCTCCCAAGTTTTTAATTCTTCTGACGAAGAATCCTTGAAAAGAACCGAAAACCCTTCTAGTATGTTTTCATGATTTGTAAATTTTTCTCCAAGGTTCATTGTTTTCAATCCTTCTCTCGATTTCTATGTGAAAAGGATTAAAAACAGTAACTCGAAAATATTCTTCAGTACTTTGAACCGAAGGGTTCGAACGATTCTTTTGTTGATTCACTTCTCTCTTAAGTTTAACGTCAATGTAAAGGACTTCAGCTATTTTTTTTCGCATCTTCAAACACTTTCGAAAATGAGTCATCTTCTGCTCGTTTAATTTTTAGTTGATCCCTTAAATCTTTGGCAAGATCCATAGCTTGGACCAAGTCTGAATTTGCTCTTTGAAACTCACGACTTAATGGCAACGAGCGTTGGTAAACCATACTTATAACCTTTAAGATAATCTATAATTCGAAATCCATAGCGTTTTCTAAGTTCTTTGCGTCACTTTCCAATGTTCTTCGAACACAAACGGAAATAGGTCCTCAAAATCTTCAACTGCTTGATGTTTTGAGATCTATCGCGTCAGATTCAGCCGCTTCCGCTTATTGTTTTTTGCAGCATATATTTTCTTTTCGGTGTATTGAAATTATTGTAAACTGCTTCAATTGTGGTTAGGCAATCTCTAATGGCTGGTATTTTGCTGTAAATAGATATAGCAAGGTTCAAAGAACGTGCTGGACAATGGACGTACAGAGCATGCGGAGCAAATTTTTGGCAAATAAATGCCTGAACACCATTGTATCGACCAGAAATATTGCTTGCTCCGTCGTACCCTTGGTCGATCAAAAAGAAAATGTCCAGATCACAATGTTGATGATTATCCACTATAAGCTTCACAAGAGCATCACCTGGATTGTTAATACAGTAATGTTTGGTAAACTGCTGTATTAGAGATTTTAAGAGATAAGAATTTACTCATACCTGTTGTGGAAAATCGATATAAAAAAAGAAATTCAAAATATTAGGTGATTTGCCGAAATAATAATTTATTTCAGATGAAGTTGACTTTGTATTTTCCCCGTAGAATGTAGATATAGAATGTACCATCCTGTGAGTGCTAATAAGACTTAATTCACGTAGGAATAAGTAGGTACTAAATTTCAGAGTGTGTTTCCTTAGCTTATTTGATTCATGACTAGTTATGTTGAACAATTATCGATCCCAATGGGGGGGATATATCCCCCTGATCCCTCCCCCTATCTACGCCACTGGGTCTTATAGTAAGATTTTTCATTTTGAATACCGAGATATTTTGTTAGTTGTTCTTGTTACAATTCAAGCTGTCAATATGTGAATGACGACGATCGATTATGTTAGTAAAAATGAAACTACATACTCCTCAAAAACGCATTGAAATTATTGGAATACTTAGATCTGTCCACTATTCGTTGATCTTAGGAATTTGGAGTTCCGTATAAATGCTTTTGACTTTTAAAGGTCAAAAAGAATTCAAGCAAACCTACCGACAATAAATCAATAACGCCACGTCTTTAGGGATTGGTTCGTTGAAATGCATCATGATCCAGAACTTCATCAAATAACCATCATGAGTGATGAAGTCCATTTTGACCTCGGAGACTAAGGTACTCGCAACAAGCTAAATTATCGATTGTAAGGTAGAATTTTCCAAAAATATCTGCTGAATTATGACGGTATGGTGTCGTTTTTAGTCTGGTAAGATAATTGGACGACACTTTTTCGAGCTCGAGGCTGAAGCAACTTTTCCGGTAAATGGATTGAGCTAGAACGATGATTTGCTTTACGCAATGAGCGGAATTGGAAGAAATTAATTTTGACGACATTTTATTCAACAAGCCGGCGCGACGGTACACTTCACAGAAACAACGATATCATGGCCCAGCCCCAAATTCAACACCTCAAAGATGGAGTTTGTTAAGCACATACAAGTGCAAATGTACGATCTGGTAATTGAAAATTTCATGAAAAGAATAATGGTTCTGACCTGCAAGCGTATCCATTTTCCATTGCGGGTAGTTAACTGATATTGTTTTCCATAAATAAATAGAGTGGGCCAACAGAGCGAAGAGCCCCAGGGCCTAGCTCATTTCTCACAATCATGCCTTGTGAGGGAATGGAAGGGACCTACAATTTTCTGCCAGTTCTAAACGGCTAATTAAAGGAAGACTCGCCAATTCCTCGCGAAAATATTTTTGACTCTGTTGGGATTCGAACCATGGGCTTATAAGGAAATAAACATCCAATGATTTTCTCTTAAGAGACACAGGTTTTTTTGTTTTTAAATATAAAACTGATATATTTCATTGAAAGACCTTTTACTATTGCGCTGCAGTTAATTAAGTTTACAATTCAGCTCCAGATAAAGTGTTTTCATGTTGTAACTGTAGATGGCCAATCAATAACTTTGGTATAAGAAAGAAGAAACAACAAAAGAATTTTCCGATATTTTTAGTATAATGTGTTAAGAAATTAATTATGATTTAGCAGAGATTAGAACCAATATCGAGCAGAATAAGGAAAATGAACTTCTTCAAGCTGCCAATAGTATAGACTATAAGTTGAATAGTTATCACGAACTGCTCAGTATAGTAATGTTCAAAGGAGAGACTCAGAGAATCCCGTCAAAAAGGCAATATCATTCAACGATCAAACTTCTTAGGTGGGCATTACAGTTCGGGGTGAACCTGGGCCTCAACCAACATTCTTCTATAACGACTTCGATCTCGGGCGAGCTCTCTCCAGTTTCGCACTCCAAGTCGGTTGAGGTCTTCATCCACTTGATTGCGCCACCTAAGACGAGGTCTTCCCCTTCCGCGATTTGCCTGCAATGTGCTTTTGAACACCCGACGAGCCGGAGCGTTTGGGTCCATCCGCTCTACATGGCCCAACCATCGTAGCCTCGCGATGCGTACTCTTCTGGCTATGCCCATGTCGCGGTACAGCTCATACAGCTCGTTGTTGTATCTTCTCCTCCACACATTGTCTTCGCATACGGGACCAAAGATCATTCGGAGAATTTTTCTTTCGAAACGACCAAGGGTTTCCTCATCCGCTTTCGATAGGGTCCATGCTTCCGGGCCGTACAGCAGGACTGGGATGATTAAGGTCTTCAACGATCAAACTCCAAAAATGAAAAAGAACAAAGGCAGACCAAAACACTCCTAGTACAGACAAATGCAGCGACATTTGCATCAAATTGGCCTCAAACATAAATCAATACAAAACCGATATGTTTGCAGGCGCATTCTGAGCTTAAGCGGCACCCGCGTACCCTCCCTTCGACGACGCTCGTAACGCCGGAAAAAGAAAAAGTGAATATATGAGGGATGACGTTAAGTCCGCAGCTTCCGGAATAATTGCGGAGCTTGTTAAGTAGTGTTTGGGTGAGCTCAAAAATGTATAAACCACGAACTTGGCTTCACTAAGACTTAGCTTAGCCAAGGCCTGGTTTACCACGAAGAGTCCATACCTCACCTTGTGGAGTACCTCTACAATTTGTGACATTTAAGGTGTTTGCACTCATTTCTGCTCTTACAATTCTCGTTTCGAGCATGAAGTCAATACAATTCGACAATGTTGGTTCGATATTGATGGATTTAAGTAAACGGATATGATAGAAACAACTTTTCATGGCAGTTTTGTTATAACACACTGCCAATTCCAACTTAATCACAGTGACCTCTTAAAGATTATAAAGTCTCCTCTTAAAAGATTTCCTGGAGAAAATATGTTATACAACAGTGCTCTTATTTCGCGCAAAGGTCTAATTGTGGTGATCTATTATGGCTGACCATTCTCCATACTTTACTATGACATTGTACATAATCCAGATAGAAAAAGAAACACGTTTAATTACGGAAACATTTATGGCCCTTTCATCTGACATAGTGATTTCCTATCTCACAAACTCAAGCCTCATACGCAGATACTTCACGCATTAGTTACGCATTATCGACACTGCGTCCTTCTTTCCTCATACATACATTACAGCTTCCGCCCAAAAGCTTTCAGTTGCATAACAAATTCCACCGACTGCTACCAGCTACCTCAAAAGATTATCCACAGTATAGTAATATGCCTTCCTACCACCTGCCTGGATATACAAACACTCCCAATAAATGTGCGGATCATAAGATCGTGACATTAGACATTAGGCATGGCTTGGCTCTATCTAAGTCTCAGGATCTATTCAATGGACAATTTTTGCGCGACCATTAAAAGACAAAAAGAAAAAAAAACTCCAACAAGTTACACCACATGGTGGGAGGTGGCGGCAGAAAAACGGGCAAAACTGGAAACTCCCCAGTAAAGGCATTGAGAATCGCAATAGTCGGTTGCGACGGGCAGTGATACCATAAAATGTGCCAAAATATAAAAGCCATTTTAAAAAATTTTAAAAAAGTGAAAGTATCTTTAAGCAATTGAAAAATTAAAAAGAAAAGGAAAAAACTGTTTAATAACAGCAAAAGTAACTTGTCACTTAATTGCACCTGAAGCGCAACTAACGACTGTTGTTATCTACTTAACAAGAAAGAAAAATGGAACAAAGTGTGATAACAACTCATTTGCAGTCAACTATCTGATTAGGCAACTCGTTGGAAGACCGAACCTCCTCAGCGAGATTGCCCGAAAATCAAGTGCTAACATCATTATCATCGTTATGTACACACGCTCAGAAGCAGTGCAATATTTGAATTCAAAACTGTTGCATTACACAGTGGCGGAACGCGTACATATTTGCACAATAACAACTGGGTTAATGGAAGTCGGTCAGAAAATATCTCGAGCCACATCTCGTTCGTGGTGTCGGTAGTCCGTCGACGCTTCGTGCAAACCACTACGTGATGTTCAAGATGATGAATGCTTATTAAATGCATTCAGTATAGATGAAATGATGGCCATCGTCATCATCATCATTGGAAGAGATTCTCTAGTTGGTGTACGAAGTACGATGCACCACTTGCAAGTCCGATGTTGCGGCTAGATTACTTTAGCAATCATGCCACAAGAGCAGAATGCCTATGCCTATGCCTATTCATACATTGCTTAGGGGAAGAAACAATGTGAAGGAAGTGAGCTTGAAAAGCGAAATCGGTGGTGTGCAAATATCATTAGAATAAAGAAAAAGTAGATTGGCGACCTGGAAGATTTCAATACAAGCCGACTTGCATCTGGGAAAAAGTTATCTGAATTGATGTTGTATGGGAGAAAGGTGATTTGTAGAGGATACTCTTTGCAAGACTTTTTTCAAGGTCAATTAAATGGAACATTGGGAAAGTACGTAATTCTTTATAGTGGCTATGAGTAAAGCCGCCAGAAGGAACGATAGTTGATTTCAAAGAAGAAAACTTTTAGTATGCATAGGATTTATGATTTCCTTAATACCAAGAATACCAACATACAAGAAATACAGAAATATTATAAAGCTCTATTTAGGATCTGTGCAGGCCATATTGAAATTATAAAAAGAAACCACTATAGGTGCTCTTACGAAGATAGGAACAGAAGTGGTAAGAATTTATTGAACAATTTCAAAAAGTAAAATTCTAAATCAAGAAATAAGAATTACATGTACTTTGGTACTTCCAAACTTATCCGCAACAGCATCAAAATCTTAAGCAAAACGGTTGTTTTAAAAGAAAGTGAAAAATTACTCAAGCAACACCATAGAAAAGAACGGACTGAATTCACTCTCCGCCACGTACAAGGTGGGCCAAAAGAAGTCATCTGATGTTGTTAGGCTCTCTGTTTTACTAAATTAAAAACTTCGATTCTGTTTTTTGAATATTTTTATTTGAACCTTTGGAATTTTATTGGTCAAGTGTAGAAGATTATATTGGCCAGATGGGCGCCACGTCGCCGTCGTCAATATTGATTGCCATACGGGCTCGTTTTATGGCACTTTTCATCACATCGGCGAGATTTTCGCGCGAAATATTATCGCACTCGTGTGGAATGTTGTCCTTGAGGGCTAACAGAGTCTCGGGCTTTTTTTTTACTAGCACGTCGGCCTGAAAGATTTTTTGTGCTGTTCCCATAGGTTTAAACACGTAAAGAGTAGAGTTGTTCATTATAAGTTGAGGTCATGTAAGAACCTAAGAATATTCGAAAAAGGGGTGTTTCTTATATCAAGGGGACTAGTGAATCCTTTATTGAATATTTTTAGCCTGCATCTGGCTATGGCAGGGCATTCACTTAAAATGTGTTCAGCTTTTTCTGTGTCTTCGAGACAGAGACGGCGGTGTCATCCTAGCCGATGCCCATATTTTTGAGATGATATCTGATCATATCAGAGAGAGCAGTGTCCATTGAGGAAGTCCGTAAGTAACTTTGCGTCACGTTTGCTCATGCCAAGAATGTCTTACATATGTCTTTGAAATAAGTCGATGGAAAGTTTTGAGTGGCGGTGGCCATTAGAGTTGTTCCAAGAGTAAATCATGTTCTGTCGTTCCCAAGTAACCAGTTCGCGTTTGATGCTACTGATTGGGAGACCGCAGTAGGGTTCCGGGCCTTTGAATTCGGATTAAGAGTCAAGCCAGCAAGCCGGTCAGCCTCTTCGTTACCTTGTACAGTGTACAAGTTCATGTCCAGGCACCCAGGAAAGAGTTATTTTATTGTAGGTTGTTACATGTCCCGGGCTTGTTCAAGTGAACACGGGACTTCAAAAAATCCCACAAAGAGTCTGGAACGCTTAAGTCGGGCGATTTTGCTAGCCAGTGTAAATCGCCAAAACGAAAGATGAGGCGACCAGGAAACGCCACCGCCTTCAGAACATCCGTTGTGGCTCGAGCAGTGTGTGCCGTTGCTCCGTCCTGTTGGAACCATATGTTGTTCAGTCCTTATTCAGCAAATTGCGGCAGAAAAAGCTCAACATGGCCCAATAGCGCGCACTGTTGTCGTTTAGCCAGCGGCATTCTCGAAAAAAAAAAAAAAAAAATGGCCCGATGACTCTTCTAGCGTAAACAGCGCACTATGCAGTCACCGGGTGTAATGGCTCCTCGTGCATCACTCGTGGATTTCACATTGGTAGCCATTTGCAAAAAGGAGAGCATGTTCCAATTGGGTGATTTCTTTTGGCCCATTTTGTATATAGAGTCCGAAATAATGCAGTCCACTGATTATAATGGAGGCTTTCATTCTTTTGCTCAGAAGAAAGTGCACGTGGATATTAAGCTCTGTGATTGAAATGCACACAGCTAGAAAAGTAATGGCTTGAAATTAGTGTTCGGATAAAATTTTTATAAAATAAAACTAATTTAATTTTGCATTTCAACGACAAAACTAATAACATCTGCAAATTCACGCCAACTTTGACAAATCTATTAGATTTTCAACTCAAACGACTACAATGAGCTCATTTAAGATTACCAAAAGGAAACTTTTTCTTATCAGAAATGACTCAGCGATTTCGTTTTAAACGACCCAACACTGGTCACACGAAATTTTTTCCCCACTTGAATTGCCCAAAAAGGTGGTGTTAAACGAAACTTTTTTACCCCTCAAATGGCTTGTGTAAGCTCGTGTTGGATGCATATACAAACACACGTCCGTTTTCAAAATAGAATTGTTTTGAGATAGAGGGGAGGGCGAAAAAGTCAAGTGCGTAGGGGTCTTGGGTCTCTAAGTCCCGCACTGCACGCTGGCGCCGCCGCGCCGCCGTGCTGCTATATGACACAAAATCAGGAACTATTTTTAATGTGGATGAAGTAAACTGTACTGTTTGAAAGGAACAAATACTCGAGTTGTCTTCTGTCCTTTTTGATGCGACAAGAAACCGAATGAAAGCAATGTTTTTCACTAGACGAGTCATGCCGCAGCGAATGTACAACTCGCTCCTCATAAATAACACTCTCTAGTCTCTAGTGGATGTTGATGAGCATTGAGGAACCTCTTCTAAATTAATACACGACAGTCAATCAAATGAAGTGTTTTCGGTCATTACTAAGCCTATTTGAAAAATAAATTTCTTCCTTTGAACTCGTCGTTTGCAGCTTCTTTCTCTCTTCACGAAGCTGTTCTCACCATAGTTAAGAATAGTTTTTGGACAAGTCCAGTTAATACCACCACCACTACGTTAAATTTCAGACGTTTAACAGAATGTTCCTCAAACTAAGTAGATTGTCTTGTAATATGACTTTTATTTTATTTATTATTTTTTTCTAGGGGTTGTCCAATAAAACAAGAAGTTGTTTCACTGTAATAAACAATGTTTTTTTATTAGATCTAATTTATGTATGTACACGTACCTGTAATAAACAATGAAACTAATTTCTGTGTTTATTCTTTACTTTAATAATTTGGTTTCAGAAAGTAAATCACCTACGTACTTTTATCAATTTAGAATAGACGACTTTGACATTTCGTTCATTCAACGTGTACAGCCAATGAATTATAATTCTCTCTACCTCTTCTGCTTCTTCACCCATTCAGTATTTTACTTTATCAACCCACGCATAAGCGTGGGAGACTAAAATATATAACTAAGGAATTATATTTCCTTATATCTCCCCTCCTTGGGAAAAGATTTGCTCCAAATCTTTATATTAGTCTTAAATTAGATTAATTTTGGAACGGTATCAATTTCGATATATGAAATAGATTAGACTCCTTTTTCCTGTGACCTGTTTCGATTTTGAAAATTGTTGTTGATATTCTTTCTTCAATTTTGTAAGGTCCTAATCGTACTTCATCCAGTTTTCGTCTGTTTAAGCGGTTGCCATTTTCCACATAAACCAGGTCACCCGCCTCGAAGTTATGATCCTGTCGTCGCTCATCATATCTTTGTTTGTTGTAATTATGATATTTTATGCTATTATTTACAGCCAGCAAGCGATCTTCTTCTAAGTTACCAGTCTTTTTACATCTTAATTCCTCTGGCACTAGTGAAGTGCTTATACCTTTCAGTAAATATTCAGGACTGAATTGAGTTACAGTGTGAACCGTTTTGTTGTAATCTTCAACGCATTTATGAGCCACCGTCGTCCATGCAACCTTTTTCTCTAATTGATTTATTTCGCATCTTATCCTGTTCACTAAGGTTTGGTTCAACCTCTCATTAAGACCATTTGAAAAAGGTGCGTTTACTGCAGTGAAAATCAGCGTTATGTTTTGATCATTTAAGAATTGTTTAAATTCCTTGGAATTAATGCCTGGGTATTGATCAGCCAGGATCTTTTTTTATCTTTCCGAATTTCAGAACTTCTCTTATCAGCTTTGTAAAGTCCTGTCCAATTTGTGTCGAACTGGTCAATATGAAGGCATATCTTGAAAAATGGTCTACCAGTAAGTGCATAAATTTTTTTGTTGACCTGTTGCCACCAAATCCTCCGATTGTATCTACTGATACAATCTCGAATGGTTTATATGCTGGACCAAGATGTGATAACAGACCATAGTTTTGTTTTATTCTTGTTTTGTTTCTTATGCATATTTCACATTCCTTACAAATTAATTTTATGTTATTCAAGAAATTTTTTGAGGTGTAATGTGGAGATAACATGGATACCATTTGGTTAACACCCATGTGTCCCACTTTTCGATGTACGTTCATAATTAAATTTTTACTAAAGTCTTCTGATAAAATTATTTTATCTGTTCTTTTTGTTTTTTTCATAAAAACGTTTTCTTTTTTTATTAATCTTGTATCTTTTTCATCAATATTTTCATTTTTCTCTTGGTCTTTTATTATGTCTTGGAGGGTAATTATATTAACCATTTTTAAAACTTCTTCTTGTTCATAGTCTGAGTCTAACACTGGATTACGACTTAGGCAATCTGCCTCGACATTGAATTTTCCGGGGTTATATTCTATTTTCATATCGAACTGGGACAAGTACAAAGTTAAATCACCCAATTCTTCATCTGGCCTTGCTTTTATGTTAAGAGTTGTAAGAGGAAGATGATCTGTTAGAACTTTGAATGATCTTCCCATTAACCAGTGTTGCCAGTATTGGATAGCTTCCTTAACTGCTAGGGTTTCCAAATATATCGCTTTCCTTTTTCTCTGAGCTTCGTTCAATTTTCTTGAAAAGTATGCCACTGGTTTTTCTTTGTTATTCTCTTGTGGTTGTGGTTGCTTCAGAATAGCTCCTAATCCTTCCAAACTGCCATCTGTATAAATATTTATTGGTAGTGTAGGATCATAAATTGCTAAAACTGGCTTTGTGCAAAGAAACTCTTTTAAATAATCTAACGTCTTTTGGCAATTTTCAGTCCACTCGAATTTCTGATTTTTTCGTAATAAGTTATGGAGTGGATCTAAAATAATTGCATTTTTTGGAATGTACTCGTTGTAGAAATTTATCTTCCCAAGAAATTGTCGTATGTTTTTTTGGTTCTTTGGAATTGGAAATTTCATTATTGCTACTAAATTATCCTTTGTTGGAGTTACTGAGTTGTAAGATATAACATGACCCAAGTATGTTATGGAGTCCTCAGCAAATTCACATTTTTTCAATTTAAGTCGAAACCCTTCTTCTTTTATTGCGTTGAGAAGTTTATCTACATGTATTACATGTTCATCAAATGTCTTCGAAAATATCAGTATATCATCGATATAGTTAATAGAAAAATTGGACAACTTGTGTTTTCGTAAGATATTACTCAGTATGCGTTGGAAAATTGCTGGAGCTGTCTTCAGTCCAAATGGCAAACAGGTCCATTGATAGTGACCCTCTTGAGTTATGAAACCTGTTTTTTTCCTATCTTCGATTCGCAATGGAATTGACCAAAATGCAGAGTTGATGTCAAGTTTTGTGAAGAATGTACAATCTCTTGTTTTTACCAGAAGATCTTCTATTCGTGGAAAAGGTTGTGGTTCTGGTACAACAATTTTATTAAGATCCCTAAAATCTATGCATAACCGACTTCTTTTTCCATCTTCTTTTTTAAACGCCAATGTGACTGGAGCTGCGAAAGGACTGTAAGAATCTTCAATTAACCTTCTATCCAAAAGTTTACCCACTTGGTGTTCAATTTCTTTTTTATCTTCTATACTGCACCCGTATGGCCTCTTGCTACAGTACTTTTCAATTTGAAGATCAATCCTTGCTTCATAATCCTTTACAGATCCTACATCATATTTGTCTTTAGCAAATATCGTGGAATATTTAGCAATCAGATTATCAACTATTATTTTTTCTTCTTTTTGTAGTATTTTTACATTAACTGTGAAGTCATCTGTTTTGATATTCTCATTAAAGTTTATTTTAGCTTCTGACTGATTATTTTTCTTTTCATAATTACCTTCTGTATTATCTTTGATAGGGATAATTGTGGACTGTTTTAATTTCCCCCCATTATTTTCCATTTCATTTATATCCTTAGTAGTGGGACTTGGTAAACCGTTTTCTTTGAAATTATGATTTTGTTTAATTTCAAGCATATTATTCTGACTTAACTTAAACAATTTAATGCAATCCAACCCAATAAGAAAATCATGACTAAAGTTTTCATTATCTATTACGGCTACATTTACTTCTTTCTCAATTTCCATAATTTTTAATTTTAGTTTTACAATACCTGTTTTCTTTTCCGCACCATTAATCGTTTTTAACCCTATTAATTTATTTTTAGGTGTATTTACCTGTATCTTTAATAATTTGGCATTGATCAGGGATATTGTTGATCCTGAATCATAAACTGCTCTTATATTCATCAGGTTGTTTAAAGTTACAGGAATTATGATTAATGGTGTGCTTATTAGTTTTTTGGTTCTTCAAAGCTTTTTATTTCCAGAAGGGAAACTTGTTCTGTTTTTATATTTTCATCATTAAACCAGCATTTGATTTCTGCATGATACCTATTTCCTTTACCTCTTGTTTTACAGATTTTGCAAGGAACCTTTTTAAACTCTTCTTCTTTTGGATTGCTCGTATTTGAAGTCTTCTTTTTTACTAGGTGTTCAAGTTTTCCTATCTCATTGCATAGCTCTTCTGTTGACTGTATAGTTTCTCTGTCGATTTTGTCTGCAATAAAATTTGGTAAGCCAGTAGCTATTAAATCAATCACAGTACCTGTGTCCATTGATTTTCTAACCTCCAATAAGAGTTTTTCTTTTTTTATAACATAATCAATCAAACTGCCTGATTGATGTTTGAATGATGAGGCATACCTTATTGGGGTCCAACCTTTATTTGCAAATGTTTCACAGAATATTTTTTTCCATTGATTCCACTCTGAGTTTATTGATAATTTTAACAAAGTACAGCTGTACCAATCCAAATATGTCTTTTCTAGGAAAAATTTAAATAATTCAATTTTTTTTCTATCTAGATCAATATCCATCCTTTGACATTCTTTTTCAAACTCAGTTATCCACTGCACAGCATTAGAGGTTTTGCTATTAAACTTTTCAATGATAAAATCCTTGGATATTTTCACCACACTTTTTTCCTCAGATTTTTGAGTATTTTCAATTAGTTTTTCCAACAGTTTGATCATTGGATTATTTTCCTCTGCTACTATTTTTTCTATTTCACTTACTTCTTCCAAAAAAGTATTATTGAATTGTAGATTTTCTTCTTCATCAAGATAAATTTCCTCCAATACCTACATCAGTTAGAGTTATTCACACTTTTCTCACTTGGTGTCTTTTTTTAAGGCTGTTTTTTACCTTTGTGTATGCTGCCGTCGCTGTTAATAAGGTGTGTTTTTTAGCACATTGGTCATCTTTTTCTAAAACATACGTTCTACCGTCTGTTGTTTTTATGGAAGTTATGATGATCGTGTTTGATTTTTCATCTGCTGCAGCCACACATTTGAACTCAAATTGTAATTTATCCATCTTGTTCTTTTTCTTCTTAATAAACGAGAAATTAGTTTTGTAATATGACTTTTATTTTACTTATTATTTTTTTCTAGGGGTTGTCCAATAAAACAAGAAGTTGTTTCACTGTAATAAACAATGTTTTTTTATTAGATCTAATTTATGTATGTACACGTACCTGTAATAAACAATGAAACTAATTTCTGTGTTTATTCTTTACTTTAATAATTTGGTTTCAGAAAGTAAATCACCTACGTACTTTTATCAATTTAGAATAGACGACTTTGACATTTTGTTCATTCAACGTGTACAGCCAATGAATTATAATTTCCTCTCTACCTCTTCAGCTTCTTCACCCATTCAGTATTTTACTTTATCAACCCACGCATAAGCGTGGGAGACTAAAATATATAACTAAGGAATTATATTTCCTTATATATTGACTTTAGAACTTGTTCAAAATTAAAACTAAACGAAAAGGACATGTTGATGTATAAATTTATACAAAGTGAGCTCATCCATCCAACTTTTGTTTCAGGCTAGTTTTTTTTTTTAAATAAAATAGCTTGCGTCAACAAAGCGTGTTTTTCTCATAAGGTACAATAAAGGGATAAAGTTATTTTTTTGTGGAACGGTGAACACAAAGTAAGCTTTTAACGTCAATTTCGATGTTTTGTATCATATCTTTTCATGTCTATCACAGCATTTCTAAGAAACGATTAAGGTGCGAATATGTTTTTGACACCTTAAACGAGTTCGCACCATCATTTAATGTTCCTCAAAGACATAACAAAAGAGTGAAGTGATTTTGGTTGTGTAAAAAATAAAAACCATTATCCCCACCTAAATCGAGCAACGAAGCTTACTTGTAAGTGCGGAATATCACATACAACAACTTCACATCAAATGGAGCAGTAGTTCCAGACTTTTAAACTGGTAGTCAATGACCTTTGTTGTAATTAATTTTTGATAGAAAAGGCTACCGCTTAATCCCACGATGGTTTCATAAGAACCACAATCAAAAGATTATAAATCGCGTTCGTGAATCAGCTCTTTTGTTTGGGCTTAAGTTTTAAATGTTTGCAATTGATAAAATATTGAATTTTGAAACTTGAATTTTTTTAATTTTTAAGTGTACAAAGCACTAAGATTTACATCAATTTATATCCAAATATTGCGATCCAAACCGAAATAGACTTTCTAATTAAACTCCTTACCTGTTTTAGTTGCCACTGGAGTGTATCAACTTGATTTTGTAAAATAACAGCTTCCACATTCGTAGAAGGATCCACAACTTCAAATCGATTCTCTGCATATTCCCCATTGACCTTCATTTCGTGGTCTATTCCGTCGAATAGCTGCGATTCCTGAAACACAAATTAAAACCAAATAAATAAAAATAAGCCAAAAACAATGTTTGAGATTATGTCTCAGTTTCGCAAATCAGTTTTTATAATTGAATAATAATGTTCAATGTTATGAGCAACGACATTCAGAGTTTTCTGGTTAATCCCAATCTTTGATATGCAAATATTTACATGCAAGAATAATCCCTGTGCTGGAGACTCATTGCACGATTGAGTACACCAGCCATATGCTCTGAAGTTTAAGTTTTGTTACCAAAAATGTAAGAAATGACGTAAGACGGACGTATTCCAAGAAAAAGACTTTTAATTTGCTTTGAGTAACTTGACGGGCATCTAAATTAATAAGACAACCGAAGTTGATGATTCACGTTCCGCAGGCTAAACAAGGTTTTTATTTTGGCTAAGATCCCGACACAATGGAAATACATTTATGTTTGTGAAATGTACACAATCATTTTCCTCAACGTGTATTTGACGTTAAAAAAAAATAATATAAGACTCGTGTGACGCCTTTTGAATGAAATAATTATGAAAAATAGACTGGTTTGCAATAGTAATTGAAATGTTTACGAGTGTAAACTGACACAACGAACTCCTAGTTCGTTGACATTATTTGTGATCATTGAAAGCGCACACACAATTAATTAAAAAAAAAATTCATCAATCATTTTCTCATTCAAATTGCATGATAAAGATAAAAACTGTAAGAAAGTAATGGAAAAACATTTCACTTATTAACTTTTGCAGTAAGAGTCATTCCCTTGCCATCAAGCATCTTTATCTCAATGAAATGATGAATTTATAAGACCTTTGCATAAATCATTTTAAAAGATTGTCGATTACCACAATATTGTGGAATTGGCTTTGTCTGCTACCGGGTTTACCAAAGAAGTATAAAAAAGAAAAAAACAATATCTTATACCACATTATCTCTCGATACATTTGAGGTGTTTTTCAAAGGTGTGTTGTTATTATTTTCCCATTTGTTGCTTTTGTACAGCAAGATGCATTGTAAAAGATTCGTTCAGAAGAAAATGAATGTTTATAGTTATGCAATGCAAATTAAATGATTCATGATTAGCTTCTGGATTGCATTGGTGAAGCTTCTTTTGTATAAGAAGACAATAGGAAAGGGCCTTTTAAGTGTGAGAAATTGCTACAAGATTATTATCTGATGTTGCAACAATGTAGTTTAAAGCTAAAGTGGTGTTCAAACTTGAAAAAATCGAGTACTGTAATTAATCAAAAAACGCTTTGTGGAAATATGCGAGATTCTGAACAATTAACGCCAATGCTAATTTAATTAATTTAAATTTTTGTTCATCTTCAAGTCTTTTGTAAAGATTAAATGAATAATATATTTTAGTTTGATAAAAGACAAATAACATTTCGATATCAGACATCAAAGATATGGCTTGGAGTTAAATAAATAAAAATAAATGGGGTGGCCCAAGAGAGCTGAGGGCCCCGGGACACGAGCACCACAAGTGGCTTAAGGTATGAACCATAAAAATTATACCTTAATTTTAAAAGTACACACAAGCTTACTTACGATATAACTGTTGAAATTATCGTAAGTAAGTTTATTGGAACTTTGTCTTTGATATCAGAAAAAATGCGCATTGGTATGGCCTGTGCCAAAAGCGGTAATTTTTCACATTACATATTTCAACTTTTTAAAATCATAAGGCACTCCTAAACTACAATAAAGTTTTGGAATAGACTTATCTGGATCAAAAACACATATTCATATTCATATTCTCTTCCTAATCCAATATTCCTTTCCACCAAAAACGTCTAAGCGCGCAACAATTATTGGTTGCCGGGAAGTAAGATTCTCTTTTATAAGGGCTAAATTATTAACAACGCATAATAAATTATTATTCTTTGGTGTACGATTATTTACCTGAGAGCCGGAAGTAGCCTAAGGACTCTAGCAAAGAGCGGAGAACGCAAAATGCTTCCTTAATGAATGACTACTGTCATTTGGAGTTTTTGAGTGATTTAACTGGCTTTCTTAAGCCTCGTAGAAACCAGAGCGGCCTGTGGTACATATAAATAAGAGTATTTTCAACAGATCACAATCGCAGGCGGCTATGGTAAGAGGTTTTACTTTTTTAACTGTGCATTTCCATGATCATCTAGCTTCTAGCGCATCGGATGAAAAAGGATCTTTATACAGTGACGCAAGTAAGTATAAAGACACACTCGAATTCAATACGCGGTTTAATTTTTTTGTCCTGTAACCATCCGGTCATTAGTGTTGTGGATTAAAGTAATACTAGTGAAAAGAACCGTAATCACTGAGGCGGACTGTGGACAATATGTTGCAACGGGAGTGAATAAGAGCTGTCCACAAGGTTGCGTTCTATCTCCTCTTCTGTGGTGCATGTTGATCGACTCTCTACTTGTAATGCTCAATGGTTCTAACGTTCAAACCCAAGCATATGCAGACGATCGACGTCGCCGTGCTCTCGGTTGGTTCCAGCCTCCAAACTGTCTGTACCCGAGCACAGGCTGCGCTTTATATGATTGACACCTGGTGTGTTAGAAACGGTCCCTCCGTCAATCCTCTTAAAATCGAGGTTGTCCTCTTCACGAGACGTAGAAAATTGACTGGTCTGACCCAACTTACGCTTAAAGGCGTCAACATCCCCTTTTCAAATGAAGTCAAACATCTCGGAGTGATCCTGGATAACAAACTTCTTTGGTTGAAACATGTCGAGTCTAAAACTATACTAAAGCACTGTCAGTTTTCTGGCAATGTAAGGGAGCCTTTGGCAAGACATCGGGTCTTTCACCGAAAAGGGTCCTTTGGATCTATAGCTATGATAAGACCAATCATCTCCTATGCGTCAGTTGTTTGGTGGAATAAGCTCTCGCGTAAATACGTCATTGCCTCGTTTGCCAAACTTCAAAGAACAATTTGTCTTGTTGTTACTGGGGCCTTCTCCAGCACACCGCGAGCTGCTCTCGACGCACTGCTGAATCCTCCTCCCCTTGATACCTACATCTAGTACTCTCAAGACCATTTCTCGTTCAAAGATATGTGGTCTCTGGCACAATTCGCACTGGAGCTTTGAGGAGCTCGCAAGCAGCATATCTTTTGACTCACGTCTAATTTATATGCCGTCTGACACGATGATTCCAAGGCTCAAACTGCGTCAAAATTACTCAGTCAGCTTTCCTTCGGTTCAGGACTGGTTCGCTCCAGAATCTGAGCCTGGAAAGAACTGTTATTGTATCTTCACAGATGGCTCCAAAACCAATAAGGATTCTGGTGCTGGTTCCTTTGTGGAGAACGACGACATACGACTGTACACATCTTTGGGATCATACGCATCCGTTTTCCAAGCGGAGGCTTATGCTATCCTAATGGCCTTGAGCCACATAACGAACAATAGATGGATGGGGAGAATTATTTTTGTTTGCAGCGACAGCCAAACTGTGCTTAAGGCCCTTCTCAACCCTCTAACCACTTCGAAAGTGATCAAGGAATGCAAGAGCTCTCTGAATGCGATCGGAAGATAAAATTCCTTGAGTCTCATTTGGGTTCCGGGCCATCACGGCATAACTGGAAATGAAATCGCCGATGAACTTGCTAGGCAAGGATCTCAGACAGCTTTCTCAGGACCGGAACCGTCGCTTGGTCTGCCAGCGTCCTCAGTGAGGGCTTCAATCAACGATTGGATCTGTAAAGAGCACAACCGTAGATGGCATGCCTCCATTGGATGCAGACAAACCAAACGTATTCTCCCCAACGTTAGTAAGAAGACTGCATACATTTTTGCTAGCTCGTAGCAGAAAAAACTGTAGAAAGCTTATTGGCGTTGCCAGCGGGAACTTCTCTTTCTTTCTATTCCTTAATTGTGCTATGAGCACTGTGATCTCGAAGTTATAATCCGCTTTTGGGTATGTCACATCGCTTCAATTCCGAAAACATTGGTTATCAAATGTCAACGAATATTTCGCATTTCTTGCAGTGCGCAACCTACGACCCAATTTTGATCAAAAATTTAAATTGATGCCACAAGCTGCAACTTTCCGCTTAGGCTATTGAACTCACTTTGCTAATTTAGTGTGACCGACAAAAAAAGCTACATAAGTAAATTTGGGTGGAAAAAATAAATCAAAGGAGTTAACCAGACATCGAATACTAAAACTTCATGATATTTCCATTAAACGAACAGGTTATTTAATTATAAAGTCATTAAAATATTTTCTATCAATTAAGTCTGAAAACTCCGGGGTGTATCTTTATGTCTATCTTAAATGTGAATCTTTTATTAGGGTTTTGCCTGATCAAAGAAAAATAGAAATGTCCAACATTCTCCCCAATAAATCTTTAATTTGTATAAATTTATTATAAATGACTCTATAAACAGGGTGTTTAAATTTTTATGATAAATTGGCCTGTGGTTGTCAGACAACAGAAAAAGTCGACATCGTTTTCAAAAGAAGAAGTGCCTATCAGTGAAAGTTTTTTCTTGAGAACTTAAATTTTTGATTAACTTCATCGTTTGAAACATTTATTTTTAACCTCATTTTTTTGATACGTATAACACCCATTCAGTGCTTATGTGTTTCATTAATTTATTTTCAAATCAAAAGTGTTTTTCCTCCAAATGAAGGTACATGTATCAAGATGTTGTCTTACCTTCCGGCAGTCTAGTGGAACCAATGTATTAAGATGCCAAAGATTGAGGTGTAGTTCATTGTGAAAGGCAAGTGTTTACATCAGCGCCTACAACCTACTAATTTTTTTTCCCAACTTGTAATTGCTTTTAATCGCACTTTGTTTTAACGACCAACAATTAAAGTAAAAATGTTTCAACTGTAACATAACGTGTAAGAATGTAAGAGATTTTATAATCAATGATTGCTTATTTGGTCATTTTACTTTTATAGATACGCCGTACGCCCTTTACTCACTTTCAGAGTGGATGTCGTCTAAAACTATCGAAACCATTGACAATAGAATTTAATAAATTTTAACACATATCTAATAGAAGCTTCGGTCCCATATACATAGACATTGAATGCACATATCCATGGACTCATGGGCTGTGAAGTGGAACCAGTGATATCCGTTTGTTACGCGACAGTTAATCTCTTCATATGCAGCAATCAAAGAAAAATATAGAAAAACACCTGTGTGTGGTGTTGCAAGTGAGTCAGACATGTGCATATTTAGTTTCAAAATTAGTACTCACGGAGATTTTTGGAGTTGAATTTTATACATGCTTTTAAATTTGGGTATTGCATATATGTCAAACCCAAAAAAATAAAGAATTATTTAGCTTTCATACAATTGACATATAGTTTTAAAGAGAAGTTATGGCAAAATTCTTTTTAAATTGAAACATTTCTTTCAAAACTATTCGACTACCCTGAAAATTCGTGCTTATGCAGAATTATTTTCAGACTAATCACTACATAGTATAAAACAAAGTCGATTTCTCTGTCCCTAAGTCCCTATGTATGCTTAGATTTTTAAAACTACGCAACGGATATTGATGCGGGTTTTTTTTAAATGAATAGAATGATTCAAGAGGAAGGTTTATATGTATAATAATAACATGCATATTAGAGTGGAGAAAAACCGAGATATTTAAAGATTTGGAATGTGATGTCGTAACAAACATATTTTTCTGCGCTTACATTGCAAACGCTGGCTAAACCTTACAAGTTAGATCAAATTTATGTACTACGAAATTGTATATCTTAAAAAGATGAATAAAAAAGTCCGCGACAGTATATGTTTATCTCCTAAGGATAACCCACAGTAACCATTTTTATCTTTTACATATTACAAAAAAAATATGTGTTATTTACCAAGCTATTTTAAACGATCACTAAAGTTTATATCTTTGTTTGATGAAATATATATATCATCATTCCTTATCCAATTAAATACATTAGATACGTTGTGCATTTCATGTAGACCAAAATTGCCCTTTACAGCATGTGATTTAAATAAATATTTTTGAAGATATTGCAGATTTAAAAACTGCGGGACGTAGCGTTTGCGGCGGTACCAGCCGGCATTGTACCCGTGCGAAGCCGGGGCGGGTCGCTAGTGAGAAATAAGAAAAAAAACAATTTGAGTTCCTGAGTTTTTAAAATAGTTTTTGAGTTAATTATTGAACTAAGTGAGACAGCTCAATTGTAAACTAAGAAATGGTGTGAAAGTGAACTATTCAAAAAGTATAAATATATTTTGACCTAGAAACCAATAAATAGAACTGTCTTCTTTCTTTCTTTCTTTCTTTCTTTCTTTCTTTCAAAAAATATGTCGGACAAACATAACAGTTGCCATTACAGTCATTATATGACTTGATATCCATAGCTTCTAGAGTGAACAAACTATGGATATTTTGCAAGAAACCATCAAAACAGCTTCTGCAAGAAATAATGTCACCCATAGAAAATTTGTAGAAGATTGTTCTCCAAAGTTTGGAACGGTAAAGAAATAGCAAACTAAGTTCTAAGTCCCCTTGGCTATTGGTGCTTTAGTTGGTAAAAACATTATTATAGGCTAAAAATCTTTTTATTCCTACGGACAAGCCTATTACACTTATTTTTATATCAACAAGCTTAAGCAATATTGCGAAATTTGGAACTAGAAGATAGCCACTTCAAAATCGAAAATCATGAGGAGTGAGGAGTTATATTCACCCGGTGTAACTAGTCTAGTATCATTGTAACTCCTCACCCAACAGGATACCTAAGAGGATGAAGACCTCCTCAGTCCCTGCTGTAAAGGGCCACCCAGTCGCTATCGCCGACTTTGGGAAACCCGACCGCAAACTGAGTGAAGACGAATGGCAGTTACTTGAACTAAGAATCCTGGAAGAGGTAAATGAGGCGATCGTTAAGAGTAGGCAACCGCCACTCTTCGGGGACCTCACTACCGTCCATGGTTTCAAGATGATGAACTGCGAGAATGAATGGACCCTTCAATGGCTCCAGGAGTTCGTGAAGAAGACGGCAGCTCCCTGGCAGAATGCCGATTTACGGCTTGTGACTGCCAGTGAGATTAAAGATCTAAACCGACCAATAGGAAAACTATTGGTCAGAGGCCCCGCTATCCCCCGCGATCGGCTGGAAAGGTATATCCTTTCACTAAATGCCGAACTTCTGAGTGATCAATGGAAGATCATGAAGGTGGAGAAAACGGAGACAGGCACTGAAGTGATTGTGAGATTGAACCACAACTCAATACCACTTCTAAGACGAGTCAGCTTTAAAGTTCGCGTTGGCATTACCCGATGCAAGCTCAGGCTGATAGCCAGAATCAAAAAACAGGTTAGTAAGGCGTTGTATAAAAAACAAATTATGTCATGGAATTGAAGTTAATACAAATAAATCTCCAACATAGTAAAGCCGCCTCCGCCAACCTGGTCTACCTCATGGAGAGTAGACAAATTGATGTAGCCCTTATACAAGAACCTTGGGTCGCAAGAGGCAAAATTAAGGGCCTACACTCTAAAGAACTTACGCTGTACAAATCTAATTTTGTCAGCCCAGACAGTAACCTCAGAACATGCATAGTAGCTAGAAAACAGTTAAATCTTTTTCTTCTAACTACTTATAGCACAATAGACCAGACCGCAGTAAAGATGGAACGCGAGGGACTCCCACCTCTAATTTTGGCTTCCATCTACATGCCACATGATGGAATTGAAGGACCACCAGCGAATATTACCTACCAACTGGTAGAATACACAAGTAAGAGTAGACTAGATATTATTATAGGCTGTGACGCCAACGCACACCATGTGCAATGGGGAAGCACCGACACAAATTCTAGGGGGGAACTCTTATTTGAATTTATTTTAAGAAACAATCTTTTGGTTATCAATAGAGGTAACACACCTACCTTTGTTACGAAAAACCGTAAAGAAGTACTTGACATTACCCTCACAAACAACTCGGACACTTGTCCAGTAGAGCAGTGGAAAGTACTAGAAGAAATTTCTTTCTCAGACCATCGTCTGATAAATTTTATCATTCCCACTACAGATCGCCCAATCAAACCATTTCGTAATAATAGACGAACAGATTGGGCTACCTTTAGTAGGGAGGTAGACGATAACATAGATTCCCTCAATACAAATAGGTACCTTGAACCGCAAAGCCTTGATAAGTTGACTGCAGAACTCACAGGGATTCTGAGAAATGCCCTGGATAAAAGCTGTCCTCTGATCACAACGGTAAAAAAGAACAAAAAACCAATTTGGTGGACCAACGAGCTGAGCAGCATTAGGAAAGAAACTAGAAGACTTTTCAATGCTGCCAAACGAACCGGCTCCGAAAATGACTGGGAACATTACAAATCCAGCCAAAGGAAATTCAAAAATGAAACTCAACGAGCAAAACGCTGCTCATGGAGAAATTTTTGCAGCGAAATTGAGTGTACGAACAAATCGGCCAGACTACGGAAAATCCTCTCTAAGGAGACCATACCTCTTGGTTCTCTGAAGAGACCGGATAACCACTGGACTGAATCCCCGGTAGAGAGTCTGGAACATCTGTTCGATTCGCACTTCCCTGGATGCAGTCCTATAGAGAACAGTGAAGTAGATACCACTAATTACTCTAGACATGAAATCCCGACAGATATCGTAACAGAAGAGAAGTTGGAATGGGCTATTAACTCCTTCTCCCCTTTTAAATCTCCGGGTCACGATGGCATTTTCCCTATGATGCTTCAAAAAAGCAGAGAAAAAGTCATCCCACATCTCAAGAACATTTTTGAAAGTAGCCTCATATGGGGCTACATTCCCAAAATATGGCGGGAAGTTAAAGTCTTCATACCGAAAGCCGGCAAACCCAGCCATACAGAAGCAAAAGACTTCAGACCTATAAGTCTGACCTCCTTTATACTGAAAACTTTTGAAAGGTTACTTGATTTACATATCCATAGCTTTATGAAACCGGAAGTAATATCCACCTTTCAACATGCTTACACAAAAGGAAGAAGTGTGGAAACAGCACTTCACTGTGTAGTAAGAACCATAGAAAAAACGCTGCAAGATAAGGAATACACTCTGGCAGCCTTTCTAGACATTGAAGGAGCTTTCAACAATGTACAGAACAGTGCAATTAAGAAGGCCCTAAACGATCTAGAAGTTGAAGAAACAATAACAAATTGGATCATGAATATGCTAACAAAACGTCAGATCCACAGTGAACTGGGAGGTGCAAACTTGAAAAAGTGTGTGTCAAGAGAAACCCCACAAGGAGGTATCCTCTCACCCCTGCTCTGGATCCTAGTCATGAATGAGATCCTCGTAGCTCTCAAACATGATGGCGTAAAAGTGGTCGCCTATGCCGATGATCTAGCTCTTCTGGCAACGGGGAAATTCCCTTCCACTATTAGCGCACAATTGAATTATACACTAACCAAGGTAAGCGCTTGGACAAAAAGATGCGGCCTTGCAGTTAACCCCCTCAAAACAGAGCTGGTACTCTTTACAAATAGAAGAAAAATACCTACTTTTGAGTTACCAAGACTAAATAAGACCCCTCTTAAGATCTCTGATCAAGCCAGATACCTGGGAGTGATCTTAGACAAAAAACTAAATTGGGGTCCCAATATACAAGAAAGATACAAAAAATCTATGATAGCACTGTATTCGTGTAACAGGATTTTTGGCAAAAACTGGGGACCAAATCCCAAAATCATCCTGTGGATGTATACTGCTATTGTAAGACCTATCCTATCTTATGGCAATTTGGTCTGGTGGAAGGCGCTGGAAAAATCCACGCATTTAAAAACCCTAACCAAAGTACAAAGATCAGCCTGTATTTGCGTAACTGGTGCAATGAGAACTACACCAACCGCGAGCTTGGAAGTAATCCTCAATCTCACACCTCTTGATCTCTATGTTCAAGAAGCGGCAGCAAACAGTGCACTTAGACTAAACCAGTGTAATGTCTGGAAAACCAGCCAAACAGGACACGCACAGATATTATCGCGATATGCAGAAAACAACATCTGCACGGATTACATAACTCCATACCTGGACTTTAAAAAATCCTTCACAACCAGCTTCCCCAATAGACAGGATTGGGAGAATGAAACACCTTACCTGGACGAGACGTCTATATCAATCTATACCGACGGTTCAAAAATGGAAGTTGGAACAGGGGCAGGTTTCTTTTCAGAAAGCCTAAAACTTGCCAGTTCTTTCAGACTTCCTAATCACAGCAGCGTCTTCCAAGCCGAGATCTTGGCAGTTACAAACGCTGCAAAACAGGTGTCCATGATGGCGCTTTCACATGCTGATATCACTTTTTTCACTGATAGCCAAGCAGCAATAAAAGCGATTTCTGCCACTCTTGTCAAATCAAAGCTTGTTTCTTGCTGTCGCGAAGAGCTAAGGGTTCTTGGCACGCAGCATAACGTTAGACTCTGCTGGGTTCCTGGTCATAGTGGTATACCGGGAAACGAAAAAGCGGACGAACTAGCGAGGAAAGGATCAGCACTTGACCTCTCATTGATAAATCAATCAGGATCCCACCCTTGGTAACAAAATAATGCGAAAATCCAATGAAAGATGGGAATGCCTAGATTCCTGTGTTACTTCCAGGAAACTATGGCCGAAATATGATAAGAAAGAATCTGAAAAGCTGCTATCATTGAATAGACCTTCATTGCGAATGCTTATCAGTATCATAACTGGACATAACCTACTTGGTTATCACAAAAAGAAAATGGGTCTTTGCACCGATGACCTATGCAGAGGATGCAATGACGAAGATGAACATGAGGACACTAGTCACTTCCTTTGTCAATGCCCAGCACTCTGTCATACTAGGAAAAAATTTCTAGGAAATTACTTTTTAAATGAACTAGAAGAATTATCAGACGCTCCAAAAAGCAGACTGTTAAACTTCACTAAGGCCACAAAATGGTTAAATACTGAACAGACATAAAATCATAGGTTTCTAGGACGTTACAATACGCCAGGGTATCACAATGGATCTACATTGATCTAAGTGTGATGGTAATAAGATCAACCGTCAGCCCATTTTACCTAACCTAACCTATCATTGTATCGTTGTAAAAGTGTAACTTTTTTTCCACACTCCAACAACAAATAGTAGTAGTAACATTCTTCTACTCATTTCCACTTCTACAGAACCCTGACCCTACTGAAAGAAAAAAAAAATACAATGGTGTAAGATTTGTCTAGTGCCGTTGACAGTTTGGCAGCTATCATCTTCAATAGAAAATAGAAATTTTAACAGTGTACAACAGCTATAATTCGAAAAAAAAGTACAATTTGCAATCTTACTTTTTTTTCTACACCGGATCGTGAATCAGCATGTACAAGACCCGTGGCATCGCCTTTCGCGAGGAATTGGCAAGTCCTCCGATGCTAGATTCATTACCATGAATGGAATCGGAAGAAAATTGTAGGTCCTCTCCATTCCTTCACAAGGCAAGGGTTGGGAGAAATGCGCTAGGCCCTGGGGCATCTCGCTCTGTTGCGCCACCCTATTTATTTTTACTTACAAGAGCACTGAGAGCTGGGGGCAGGGATCAAAATAACCAAACCGAAAAATGTTACAAAATCTTCGAAAAAATCGAGCTAGATTTACAAAAAAATTTAACGGATTTTTTTATTATCTGCTAAATGAAATAAATTTGTTGAGTAACAATTTTCTTTTGTGTGTTAAAAGGAGAACTTAGGGATTATAACTTTAGCAAAAAACGGTAAAGGTTTAGATAATGACCCCACCTCCGGAGGGGGTGGGGTAAAGTCGGGGGTGGTAGGGGGTGCCCCCACAACAACCTCCGAGTGCAAACAGTTGGCGGTCACGCCCCCAAAAAAAGTTACAACCCCCCCATTTCATGAAATTTGATGTATTTGATGAATTTTATAAAATTTACAGGAGTTCTTTCGGCGCCGGTGTGGGGAAAAGTTGGAGAGGGTAGAGGATGTCCCCCCACAACATCCCCATAGTGCAAACACGTTGCATTTACCCACCCCCTTCGAAAAAGTTATACCCCCCCATGTCAGAAAAATTGCTGAATTTAATAAAATTTAATTCATCAGCACAGGACTTGTTTGGGGATGGGAGAAACATGGTGGTGTTGGAGGGTGCCCCCCAACAACTCCAAAGTGCAAACAGGTGGCGCTCAACCCCTTCAAAATTTTTTTATTTTAATAATAATAGCCAAAAATTCGCGCGAATTTTTCCTCCTGTGCTGATGAATTAAATTCAGGAATTTTTGTGACATGAGGGGGTATAACTTTTTTGAAGGGGGTGGGTAAATACAGCGTGTTTGCACTATGAGGCTATTGTGGGGACATCCCCTACCCTCACCTACTTTTCTCCACGCCGAAAGAACTCCTGTAAAATTTATAAAATTCATCAAATTCATCAAATTCCATGAAATGGGGGGGGGGGGGGTAACTTTTTTTGGGGCGTGACCGCCACCTGTTTGCACTTGGATGTTGTTGTGGGGGGCACCCCCTACCACCCCTGACTTTACCCCACCCTCTCCGGGGGTGGGTTCATTATCTACACCTTTACCCAAAAAACTTTTATAGCAATGTTTTCTTAAAAGAATATAAAAGTGTATCAAGCTATTTTTAAATGTATTCTTAGAAATAAATTTTTTTGTTTCAACAATCACAGTAATGTAGGAATTAGAAGTATTTTGAATTTTATTTTTGTATTCAATACCGGAAGCGAGTTTGTGGAGATTGTCATCGAATTTAAATACCCTGGTTTCTTATTGTTATATAACCTCAATTGAAACCAAGAGAAACTTAAAACAACACAAAAACAGCAATAAATGCGAAATACTAGGCTTCACCGCAGGAAAAATACTGATGCGTCATCTACATTTAGAGTATTTAATTCTACTCAAATCAAGTTTCTAAATTCAAAAAGGTCGAAAAATTTGTAAGACTGCAATTTTTTTCCCACAAACTTGCTTTTCAAACTATTTATCACAGTCGCTTATTCTATTCTATTTATGTAAAATTTGAAGTCCCTCAAGTATACTTTACAAAGCCGAAAGCAAGAGCTGACTTTATAATCAAATTATTAAGCGCCCAAGTACTGAACTTCAAAAGCAACTGCTTAGAACTTTGTGGTGAAGTTTATAACCTTTTAAAGACTTAGGTGATATGGTGGCCGTACATGATGTTGGAACATAGAATCGATTGTATTTTCAACAAAGTCATACATAGTTTGATGTTATATTCACACAATTTTTTTTTTAATTAATTATTTCACTAATTCACTGTACATTTATTTTAGTTTAACTTCATATCTTTGTATAAATTTGAATAAAGAATTACGTACTACTACTACTACTACTACTTCTACTACTACTACTACTACTACTACTACTACTACTACTACTACTACTACTACTACTACTACTACTACTACTACTACTACTACTACTACTACTACTACTACTACTACTACTACTACTACCACTACTACTACTACTACTACTACTACTACTACTACTGCTACTGCTACTACTACCACTACTACAAAAACAAAGTAAGTTCTATGAGCGCATAGCGCAAGTACACGACCATTTTTATGAAAGGGGGCTAAGGATTACCCAGTCGATTAAGTCTTGAAGCTTTTTTAAATCATTCCTTAGGCTCGACTAAAAGCAGTTTGACAAACTTCGAAGTCAGCACTATGTTCACATTGAGAACTGAAAATTTATACTAGGGTGATTAAAAAAGAATGCGTAGCAGCATTTGTAGAGTTTTAGTTTAGTTTTAGTATTTTTACTAATTTAAAACTGTTTTGAAAATTGTAAAAACGGTTGATTAGGTTAGGTTCACAGAGGGTCTATTATGATACCACTGAAACCTATCTAGTGAATCAGAGAGTTGAAACACCCTCTAATCGAACCTGGACTAACGAGTTGATCACCAGTTAGTCAAACCATTCAGAACTTCGTATAAAAAGGGAGAGACTTTTAGCGTCATTGTTAGCTAAATCGCTGCTTATTAGCCAGCCAGATTGTCTCCTCGTACTCCTAGTAATAACTCTAATTTTTTTTAATTTTTCTTAAATTATTATCCGCCAAGACCTTTAGAGTTGATTTACAAGAAACTTGTTTTTGAGAACAGTGAAGAACAGAACGCCGACTCAAAAAAAAACTGTTCCAACTATTTTGACTAGTCCTTCAGCGTTTATTAGCAATTGCAAGGGATGACGTTTCAACATCTCCGCAAATATTTGGAATAACAAATTAAATATTTTGTTTATTGTCATTTTTCACGTGATTTATTAAATTTTCAAGTTTAATGACTAGTTGGCAATCCTACAACAATAACCTTTTATTCACCCTAAAGTAAAGGACGTGCGAGGTGCGACACAATCGATTCCATTTTGTGTATTATTTTTCTTCTATCGCCTCCTTGTAGAATAGGATTTTTATTAAAATTTGTGTATTTCACTCATACACAAATATTACACCATAAAAGTATCACCTAATTACAAATCGGTGACCGCAATGAATAAATTTTCTTAAAACTTGCGCAAATTCACAGTTTCAAAGTCAAGAAAGAAAAAAAAACATGGCTTCTTCTTTCGCTACTGATCCTATCTCAAAGCTCCCCTCTCAACTTTCTGCATACATCAACAACATGCATCCACCTGTTGTTGTCTCTTCATGAATGATGACGACTTAAAATGCGTAAATAACATTAGGTGATCCACTGGCTGCAATATTTCAACATTTCCATACGAGTACATGGCTACATTTCCTGTTTCGTGTTAAGGGGGCCCCTCTGCCTCTATACTCATTTTTTCTGTTGTTGGTTATTTTGTATTTCTCTCTTTTGCTCTTGTTCGCAATAATTTGTAGTGCATTTTAAAAAAAATTTTTTTTTTCTGTACATGCACTCCCCCAATAGTAATCCCACATATTTAGTGCTCCAATTTGGATTCACGTTGTGTGTCGACCCTTGGGGTATGATGGGAGTATAAAACCCTTCTTCTTGGTCGTTTTAATTTGTGAAACACCTGTATAAAGCAAAGAAGAGCTGATGATGTTGGTGGTCCCCCGCCCGAAGTTATTCGAGCATCACAAGAATGCATTTGTTGGTTTTTATTGTTATCTTTCAGATACTAGTACATATCTTTGTACGGCTTTTGTGTTGTTTGAATGAGATTTTTGCTTCTTCTTTTCATGGCCTGAAGGAGATGTAATGTATGTGTGCAATGTGTACGGTTGTCGTCGTCGTCGTCGTTGTCTTCAAATAGATATGCATTTCACACCGGACCTGTTGTTTCATATGTACATAGTACACAGTACTAAAACAATATAACTGTTAATAAGTGATTTTTTCTTTTCTTGTTTTAATTATTCTTCCACTCCGCCTAGCAGACCTTCCATCAATACATATGTATGAATCTGTTCTTATTCTAAGAAGTTCCTAGATTACTTAGTCTAGAGTCTGATTTAAAGGAAAGGGGTGGCAATAAGTATGGTTTTAGCCCATCTTCATCCGTTCATTGTGAAAGAATTAAGTATTGTTCCGAGGCGAATGTCTTTCACAGACTTAAAAGCATTGACCTCAATAGAGAATTTCACATATTCTGCGTGAAGTGTATTTCGAGGTAGTATTAGGTCGACCTTAATGCTAAGCGGTTTTGTTATCTTTTTTTTGTAACGAACAAACATTACAAGAAGAAGTTTAGCAAATTTTTGCAGACTGAAAGCAATTAAATGAGAAGTCCGGGTTAACATTCCACGGCACAAATTATTAACATATTTTTCAAACAATTAAGTTGGGTTTATTGTTACAAGTAAGTAGTAAGTAAGTAGATCTACTCGTACTTTCTCGTTTACCGTAGTTGACTTATAAGTTTATTCGTGTAGAGGCCATGCAGCAATGTAAGACAACGACATTTTAAGGTAACATGCTTAAAAATGTAACAAAAGTATTTTTAGTGGCAAGATGTGCCCCCAATTTGAAACAAGTTAGGTGGTTGAGAAATGTAAAGTTGATTTCATGAGATTCCTCTTGAAATTATTCCTGTAACATTTTATGGCAAAAATAAATGTAGACCTGCTGACATAGTGGAATAAAAAAAGTGTTAGGTGGTTCAAAAAACCGTTGAGTTTTTAAGAAGTTTAAGAAAAATATGAAGTAAAGTTATTTTTTCAGCTGATGAATAGTTTTGATTTATTGTTATGAGTTTCTTACAATTAAGTCTATAATATCAAATTTGATACCCATTATGATAAAGGGTAAATTTTTAGACGTGTAGTTCCCAGTCTGGCAATACTTTTTTGGAGTTGGTCTTTTTGACAGCTTGGTTTCACATCTCATCGTGGAAGAATCGAAGCCGCATGACCAGTGGACATTGAGTGCGTTCGATAAATTGGTTGTTGACGCCGATTTTTACATAATTTTAAACCTATAAGTTACCCTCAAGATAGGACTATTAAACAGCGCCGAACTATTTTTTGTGAGGTTATGTGAAGCCGTTTGACCACGCAGATAAGCTCGAGATGATTTTGCATTAGAAGAGAATATTCGGCGGGTTATTGCTGACATACGTCCCCAAAAGCTGCATATAATGGTCAAAAATTCTTCACTTCAATTTATTCGAGACAGCCGCAGCAGCCACTTGCCAGAAATCGTGTTTAAAACATGCTAAATCCATGACCATCGCATTCAATTATATGCGTCTTATTTCTTCTCGACACTGCACAAATGGATGTCAATCAGTCGGTCTAGTTCATGAATAATGATGAACTTATCGGTTTAAGGAATTTTGGATTAACATATAAGCATTTACCTGCTTTCGGGAATAAACACAACTCTGACTTCTTAGGGCATAAAAAATAAACACATAAATAGGGTGGCTCAACAGAGCGAGGATCCCCAGGGCCTGGCGCATTTCTCACAACCATGCCTTGTGAGGGAGTGGATATGGGACCTACAATTTTCTGCCGGTTCCGAACGGCTTATTGAGAAAGCGCTTTACATGGCAATCAATTTACTATCGGAGAACTTGCCAATTACTCGCGAAAAACGATAGGTTAGGTTAGGTGGAAGTGGCTGTCAGCCAATGAGTACATTGCCTGACACACTTAGGCCGCAAGGGCCCATTGTGATACCACAGAGATCAGCAAGTTAATCACCTACTGATCTCAGAAACCCGATGTAAGATTAACGAATTGATCACCCATTTATCTTCCATTACGGGACTGCCCCGGTTAATCACCCGCTAGTCGAACTACGCGGAACTTAATGTATTTCGAAAGACTTTTAGGGTCTATGTAAGCTAAGTCGATAGTTTCATCGAAGAAGAATTCACCGAGATGAGTTTTCCTCCTATGAAGTAGTGCAGGGCATGAGCAAAGAAGGTGTTGAACGGTTTCTTCCTCCTCCTCGTCCATGCAGCTTCTGCAGAAATCATTGGAAAACACACCAAGTCTTTTGGCGTGTCTCCCTATTAGACAGTGTCCTGTAAGAACACCTATGGTAGAACCTAGATACAGGCGGTTCAGGGCTAACAAACTCTTCGAGCGTTTTGAGTCTACACACGTCCAAACTTTTTTGGTTGCAAGGCAGTTGTTACTCTCAGTCCATCTAGTGTTTGTTATCCTTGAAGAGTCTTGTCTAAGTAGGAGTTTACATGTAGCGATAGGTACACCTATGTTGTTCCATTCTGAGGGTAGGGAAGTGGTCGTACCCTTTTTGGCTAGTTCGTCTGCCATACAGTTGCCTGGTATGTCCCTGTGCCCTGGCACCCATGAAAGGTGAATGTTAAACTGATTTGACATCTCCCTCAGAGACATCTGACAATTTTGGACCGTGATGGATTTTGTAGAGACAGAGGCAAGAGATTTAAGGGCAGCTTGGCTGTCTGAGAAGATTCGAATATCCGTGGAGGATATGACGTTTTCTTTGAGCCAAGACAGCACCTCCTTAATCGCCAGAATTTCCGCTTGGAACACACTACAATGATCGGGTAGGCGGAAGAAAAGACTGAGATTCAGTTTTTCTGAGTAGATTCCACTTCGCACACCTTCGCTGGTTTTTGAACCATATCGGTGTAAAAGTGTATTGCTTCATTTTCCAAAAGAGTGCCATTTTCCCAAGCTTCTCTTGAAGGTATGGTTACTTGGAAATTATTGTCAAACACCAACTTGGGGGTGGTGTAGTCGGATCGATTCGGTAAGAATCTAAAGGTATCTAAAATGGTAGTGTGGCCGATTTGATTATTGGTGCACTGTGATGTAGCTCTGAGTCGAGTAGCTGAGCTAGCTGCGACTTGTTTGCTGAAGATATCTAGGGGTGTGAGATCTAGTAGTACATTGAGGGCGTCCGATGGGGTTGTCCTCAGTGCGCCACTAATACACAGACTAGCCGTTCTTTGAACTTTGGCCAGCTTGTTGTAGTTGATCATCTTGTCTAGTGCTGTCCACCAGACTATCACCCCGTATGTGAGTATCGGTCTAATTACCGAGGTAAACAGCCAATGGGTGATTTGGGGGGAGAAACCCCATTTCCCGCCAATGGCTTTTTTACAGGAGAAGAGTGCCACGTTGTCTTTATTTACTCTTTCCTCAATATTGGTTTTCCAGGTTAGTTTTTTGTCAAAAACGAGACCTAGATATTTAGCCTGATTTGACAGTGTGAGAGTTACCCCTTTAATAGTTGGGGGTCTGAAGTCCGGAATTTTGTATTTCCTCGTAAAGAGAACTAATTCAGTTTTGTGTGGATTGATGTTCAGACCACAATCTACAGCCCAATTGGTAAGCTTGTCGAATGCTGTTTGTAGCAGCTCAGCTAGGGTTTGTGGGTGCTTGCCTGAAACGGTAATTGCTACATCATCGGCATAGGCTATGGTTTTGAAACCTTCGTCCTCTAGGTCGATTAACAATTTGTTAACGACCAGGTTCCACAGTAGGGGAGATAAAACTCATCCCTGCGGGGTTCCTCCATTGGCCATTCTGCTTGTTTTGTAGTTCCCCATTTCGGAACTAATGATTCTGCTGCTGAGCATTGTTGTTATCATGTTCTTGATGTGTTCCTCTATGAGCAGGCCATCAAGAGCATTAGTGATTGCTGTATAGTTAACATTGTTAAATGCACCCTCTATGTCTAGGAATGCGACGAGAGAGTATTCTTTGTAGTGCGAAAAACGATACCCGTGGAAAAACTTTTTGCCTCTGTTGCAATTCGAACCACGAACCTCTGGGTAAACAGGCAGACATGCAAACTAACAAGCCACAGATACCAGGGGATAAACTCAATATTTATTTGTTTTTAAATCATACTCAGACATTCTCTTCCTTTCTTTAAATTATGAGTTTTCTGATTTCCGTCTTTGGTTGACATTTCCACAATACTCTACTTCTGCTTCATTTGTTTCCAAATTCATCCACTTAAATCGGGCAATAGGCAAACAATTAAAAAAAAAATACAAAAGTTTCAACAATTGAAGCAATTTAAATTGAAATAAATCGAATTCTGATTGAAGCATCTTGTCGATCTCTTGAACGATTAAGAAAAGGAGAGGCAATTGTTTTTGTATTATTCCTCTGCAGTATGGTTTGTTTTGGAACTTCTCGAAATGTTTTCAATTTTTATTCTTATTTTATTTTTATTTTACTATCAACACTTAGTCCAAATCATAGACTGCCATCTATACTTTTGTTGGTAATTCAGTTCGTTTTGCTCCTTAAGTTGAGACAATTTATTCTTGTCGCTTGTCGAACGACAATCTCAACGCATTTGCGATTTGCAAAGAACAGACATTATTATGTGCCTTCTTTGGAATAAATTCCAGAAACTATTTGGCACGTCAGCCTCTTGTGATGGATGATACGATAAAAACGAATTGTTTTAATTATTTTCATTTTATTTTATTTTTTTTTTCTCTCTTGTCCTTGAAATGTGTGGATGTGATTTTTATTTTATTTTTATTTTTAGCACTTGATACGTTCTACAGTGGATCGGTGTCGTCAGTCTTTGAGTGAAAGGGTGTGCATGAAATAAATGATAAACGAGTGATATTGGTCGCTAATAACTTTTAATGATTTATTGTTATGATTTAAAATGAAAATCACGTTTTTCATATTTCGTTGGATGTTGAGCTTCTGTGAGCACATGTAAATTTGCTGGTTTAGTTTAATATTCCAAGCTTCCTTTGATATGTTGATTCCGAGTTAATACCTCAAACTGAATTCGCAGAATGTTCAAAAGGAAAATGTCTACATTTGTTGAATTCTGCTTTTGGCATTCAAATGAGATTTTTCCTTACCTAGTACGATGAATAAAAATGAGTCATAAAAATTTCTGGGAACATATTAGCTCTTAGGTCGGGGTAATATCTCACTTAAGTGACATTTTGATGGTTTGTATCTTTTTTTGTAACAATGATGTACGCATATAGTTTGTGTCCCCTTACATGATCCTTCGCTCCGAAGTTAAACCTGCTTTAAGTAATGTCCTTTTTGACAATTTATCAATTATCGGAATAGTGACACGATTAAATACTGGCCTTCTGACATTGAATGCTTATCGCATAATTGATTGATTGGCCATAGAGCGGCTTTTTGAATTCTGTAATGCTATGGCAGGCTGGGTATTCTGGTATTTTGAATTCGTAATTGGAGACATTTTTTCGTTAAGGCTTTTCCTGATTTTTCTGAAATCTAAGATATAGATTTCGTTTGATGACTTTATAAGCCATGAGGTTAATCAAAGTAGTATTCGTTTTCATAATTTTATGATTTTAGAATAATTTCCAATTCGAAGTGTAAACATAACTTGAGCTTCCTAGTCTTGTTGCCCTATTTGATACCTATACAAAAATGAATTTCTGTCCTTATTTCAGAGCAATTAAAAAGTGAAGTATTTAATCATAGTTCACTGCCTTAAAAGCTTGCAACTGCAGCCGCAGATTTTGTGATAATAAACATATTTTGCAGTCATTTTTACTGTCAATGATCTTCAGTGAGTGACTTTGTCTCATGTCTTCTGAAATATCTTAAAATCCTTAGCCCAAGTCACTCTCTAAAAAATGTAGGAAAAAAATCTAATTTATTTTTACAGTTGGCCTTGATGGGTGTCATCGTTTATGCTGGATCCATGAGTTTAATAGTGTAATCGCTACATTTATAGGATCAGTAAGGACGTGTTTCTAGGAATCTTTGCCTTCTCGCTGTTATCTCTAAAGGTCTCTAGAAATCGCTCTTTGGAAATAAGGCTATGCTAATATTAGATGATTTACGTTATACTAGATATGTTTGCTTGAAATTCCTTCAAGTCAAACTTTTTCCTTTAGTCTTTTATAATTATGTTGATAGAACCTTTAAGAATTCAACTGTACCCCAAATTCTAATGGGCATAGGATGAATTCTTGTCGTCATATTTCGCATTATTCATTGAAGCATTGAACTGAAACATTGCTGTCTGGCGAGCTTTGGTGCTGACTGACAAAACTGTGCAATCATAAGCCTCGCCAAAATTGGTTTGTAGGTGAACTACTTTATAGCAAGTACTCCCAAGAAATTCGTCGTTTAATCTAACAATCCATTTTTTCTGTTGGAAGTTTTTGAAAGACTTCTGGAGTACTCAGACTGAAATACCGGTCCGTTGTACTACCAAATAGCAACCATCTAGCCAGTTCCTTCAAACTTCCAAATCACAGCAGTGTCTTCTAAGCCGAGATCTTGGCAGTTACAAACGCTGCAAAACAAGTGTTCTGATGGAACTATCATATGCTGATATCACTTTTTTTATTGCAGCAGTGAAAGCGATTTCTGCCACTCTTATAAAATCAAAGCTTGCTAAATGTTCTTTGGACGCAGCATAACGTTAAATTCTGCTGGGTTCCTAGTCACAGTGCCATATCGTGAAATGAAAAAACCGATGAACTGGCCAGAAAAGGCTCAGCACTTGACCCTTCTCTCAAAGACCGATCAATCATGGTTCCACCCTGTGCAATTAAACAGGTTATTGGAAACAAAATAATACGAAAGACCAATGGAAGATCGGAATGCCTAGATTCCTGTGTCATCTCCAGGAAACATGGCCAAAATACGATATGTACAGATCGGAAAGGCTACTATCCCTGAATAGACTTTCATTACAATTGCTTATCAGTATTCTAACGGGACACAACCTACTAGGCTACCACAGAAACAAAATGGGTCCTTATACCGATGACTTATGTAGGGGATGGAATGAAGAAGATGAACATGAGGATACCATTCACTTCCTTTGTCACTGCCACACCAGGAAAAAATTCCTAAGCAGTTACTTCTTCAACGAACTAGAAGAATTATAAGACACTCCAGGCAACAGCCCGTTGAACTTCATTTAGGCCACGAAATGGTTAAAAATTGACTAACCATAAACTCATTGGTTCTTGTAACGTTACAAAACTCGAGGC
The DNA here is from genome assembly GCA_949752695.1 of Melanostoma scalare. NCBI lineage: Eukaryota > Metazoa > Arthropoda > Insecta > Diptera > Syrphidae > Melanostoma > Melanostoma scalare. Next base: position 147,967,771 of record OX456984.1, on the reverse strand, counting down.
TATCACAATGGATCTACATTGATCTAAGTGTGGCGGAAATAAGATCAACCTTCAGTCCATTATATCTAACCTACCCTAGCCTTCTTTGGATATGGATAAATATTCGTAGAAGAGATACAAAGTGCTGCCATGATAAATAGCCTTGGTTACCAGCTATCACCATATCTGCGCCGCGCCGAATGTCTGTAATATGATTCAAGAAAGTGCAGTCAAAGAACAAATATTCTACCGTGTCATAATTCTCTCCCAAGGACTTAAAAGGTCTGGTACCACTTAAGCCCAGCACTTTTAAGTGTTTGACGAAAGAGAAGTGCCCGTGGAAATGCCAACAAGCTATCTACAGTTATTCTGCAAAAATGCTGTAAGCTTTCTCATTGAGCACAATTTTAATCTGCCTGCATCCAAAAGAGGTACATATGTGTGAAAAATATTAGAGGAAGAGTTGTGATCCCTTCTAGATCATGACGGCGACGCTCGTGGCACTGTAAAGGAAGATGAAGATTGGGCATAACTTACATTTGATTTACGTCAAATATTCTCAAGACAGGAGGAGCTCACTCCGTTATATCTTCTCGAGCTAGTATAACTTTAAATTCAATAATCAAATTCAATTTTCTCAAGAAGAAGCTATTTTATTAAGCTCCCTTGTCCACCTTGTGAGCCGTCAAACGCAAGTAAGACCGACAGAGAACTAAGCAAATTTGCTTTTTCGTCTTTCCGCACTCATTTTACATTCATATAAAATTTTGGTAACTTCAATCGCAAGTAAAAATGGTTTAAAGGACAGTTTATCCTCACCTTCCTATCACAATACCTTTTTCTTAATTGATTTACTTTCTTATACATCGCATTTTTTTAAGAAAAACTAACAAAACCAAGCTATCGATTCGAAAAGTGTCTAAATTTATTAGTTTTCTGGTAGACTGACAGTAAGTTGCACCTCCAAAGCGATGTTTTTTCACTTTCTAACAATCTCCAACAATGGTCCATTAGGCAACATCAGATAAAACTCTTTTTCATTTCAAGCCATTATAAAACTTGAATAATTGTTTTGAATGGCTTAGAATGTGCCTTTCTATTAAATATTCAGTACTTAATCAAACACCATCACAGCCAGAGTAAAGGTATAGAGATACTCGACACAGAGCACGTTCACCGTTAAGCGTAAATTTTGCGCTACTTTAATGCTTCTTGGTCAAACGTCCATTAGATATGCAAAATAAATCATACCCAAAGTATAACGCGAGTAGAATATTTTTCAAAACCAAAAGTCTTCCATTTGTTTGAAATTTATTTCTTTACGCATTTCTCTTTGCTTTGAGATGAATTTTTAAAACGAAGTCGTCGTCTACATACTCGTACTTTTTTTTCACAAGCATGGCTATTACAGTTTTATTGCGTAACGCAACTGTCATTTGAAAAGTCATCGACCAGCAATGGCAATTGGAATTCAAACCATGAACCTAATTTGACTGTCAAAATGCCATTGCGAGCCTTATTTTCACCAGTTTCTGGTAACACTTGAATGTCATGACAGAGTAAGCACACAAAATATATACCTACCTAACAGTTCAATGGTACCTACGCTTTTTTGTTGTTTGGTTTTTAATCTCCCCGTTAGCTTTTTTGAACACGAGTTTTATCGATTGGCCATCGGGAAAACATTGTCTGTAGTCTCGTTCAACATGAACTTCCTCTAGCGTCGTTGTTTCCGTTGACATTTAGGGCCAACTCACTCTGGTACTGGTGGACCTGGGCCACTCCCCCACTTCCTCCCTTCACTAGTACCAAGGCTTCTTTTTAACCAACATGAGCCATTGTTACAAAGCAGTCGAATTATGTTTCGAGCTAAAGAGAGTTGTATCTTGTATCTCAAACTGTCTACCGACTAGGCACGATATGAGTTTTCCTTTTGTCTAATAATAGATGAATTTAAAAAAAAAACAAAAATAGGTCAAGATCTAAACGTTTTGATGAATGAAATGGGCGGTGGGTCGGCGGGTGGCACCGGTACAACCCGCCACATGCCATATGAGTATTTAATTTCACAGAGAGTTAAACGATTGTATTGTTGTGAAAGCGACACGCATGACGACCTGTGTGTTGTATAGTGTATCTGTCATTTGAATTCGAAACTTAAATGGATGGATTTTTGCATATTTTCAACCGCAAAACGCCCTCTCTTCGGTTTACAATGAATAGACACACGGATTTGCTTTGACCTGTATCTTTCATGTTGTATATCATCTCGTATTTTTTGCATTATTCAATGCATAGGTTTTTTTTTGTACACAAGCCGGCCTAAATCTGTCATATGAATTACATGGATAAATTTATTTCTAAACATTCTGTGGGGAAAGACAATTTAATGTTGCTGATTGAAGTTGTTTTCTATTAACAATGGACATTCATATTGTTTGGGAGGTGGCAAGGTGGTTAAACCGGATGCACTTGTATGCGGTACTTCCTGTGCTTTTGATCAAAATCGCATTAAGATTCAAGACAAAGTTTTGCTTTCCTTAAACATTAAAGTTTTATGTTGACTGACGTCAAATTTTAGAAGACTTGAATTAAAGTTGTGAAGTTGATGGATAGCATTAAAAAAAATAGTTTGCCTTTTGGGCGAGTCGGCTGAGGTTTCAATTTTTAATTCGTATTTTTGTTGCGTTAACTATGTACATATACTTGTTGCAGCATTTGAAGGCCTGAGGTGAGTCTTGAGACAAACCAGTGATCAATCAAAGTGCCTTTTGAACGAAAAATAATTAAATTAAATTAAGCAAGCGATGTATAAAAAAAAAATGCACACTTATAAATAACTAGAGAAATGAAGTGCTTCAACATTTTGAGTATTTTTCTCTGAAATTATCGAAAGCTTTAACTGTGTACATTATTATGTCTACTTTTCGTGATAACAAAGATTAACAGCAACAACCATGCAAATTCAGTCTTTGTTTTTGTCGCAGTAAGTGCAAGTGAATTCAGTTGCAATTTTATTTAGCTGACGGTTTGAAATTGTGATGGTCGTGCCAGATTTGAATGGATATATAATTGTATAGCAGGCAGTGAGACCAAATTCAAATTGTTGGTACAATCAACTCTGCCCTTGCAATATTTAGCTACAAAACTTTCAGAAAAGACATCACTGCTCGTCCAACAAGTGGCAAAGAGTAAACTTTGGAAGTGATTTGTTGTAAAAGTTTCATGGCAATGAACTAATTATAGTGCTCTATTTGAATATTTGAAACGTGCGCAAGCAGTATAATTATGTTCTAAGAGAGAGGCTGCCCTTTATGGTGTGAACGATCCAAAGAACTTTTAAATGATTTATTAAAACGATAACCATTGGCCACTGAAAAAGTAATGCCTCATTGGAGGAAAAAATTATGTGGAATTCTCAAAAAAAGTATTTCAAGATTTGGAAAAAAAAAAAAATATTGAGAAGTCGTAAAATTTTATAGACTTTATTAACACCTCCCACTAATGGAGAGATTGGTGCTGTTTAAAATTTGGAATCTGGAAAATCCACCGTCCATGTGATGTGCAAAAAGTTCTTTGTGTTAATTAATACAAGATTTTTGTTAGTTCTGTTAACTTGTACTAACCAGACATTAGAAACAACGTTGAATGGGGTAAACGATCAAAGTTCCCTACTTAAGAAGTAAGAAATCACATTTAAAAATTCGATGGGTGGTTATTCGAAAGAAGTGCATTCACTTTTTCAATGTATGACCTTGAAGTTCTCAGTTGGCACGGATTATTCGTTTTATGGTTTCAAGTTGGTAGTACTAGAATTTGACACGTGTGAAACACAACTTTCATTTGAAGTGTCATGAGATAAGAAGAGTGATGTTTTCAATCCGGCAATACTTATTTCGTAGTTGGTCATTTTGACAGCTGTAAATTGAATTATGCTCAGTATGGTTTACAATTTCATCGTGGAAGAATTGAAACCGCACGGCCATTGGGCACTGCGTACGTTCGGTATTTTATATCGAAACAAAATCGCTGTTGACGCCGATTTTTATATGACTTTGAGTTGATGACTTATAAGTTACCTCCGAGATCGGGTGATTTAAAACCACTAGACTATTTTTGTGGAGTTTAGTGAAGTTGCTTGTCTAGGAAAATAAGCCCGAGACGATTGACGACTTGGAAGAGAATTTTCAGCGACCTACTGCTGACAAACGATCTCAAATGCTGCAAAAAGTGGTCGAAGATGGAGCCTCTCGGTTGGAATTTTATCCAGCCAGCCGCCGGCGCCGCGGCCACTTGCCCGAAATCATTTTTTAAACAAATTTATTATCTTAAGAATGAAGCTAAATTCATGGCCATCGCATTAAATTATATGTGTTCTATGACCCTGGATAAAGTGACTTACTGGAACAATATAAGCAAATTTCAGAGGCCACATACTGAGCGACATAGCGACAAATTCAGAACAAAATGGAAAGCTGATCGGCAGAGCGATTTCGCAAAGTTTTCAATTTTTTATTAATTTTGCCGCTTAGCCATTTTTTCACTCAGTATGTGGCCGTGGTCTTAGACAGTCTCCATATTGGTTTTCTATAACGTTGGTAATTCTATAATTTTAGATTTCTTGGAACAATCTCAAGTCACTCCAATTGTAATCTCCTCCAAATAGTGTTCTAAAATAGTTTCCAAGTTCCAATCTCACCACGATCCACATGGGTAGGTAGGATTACTTATACAAGATGATTTAATTCATTCCCATACTGTTGCCTCGAAAACCACAAAGGTGAAATTGATGGCGGCAACCGCGCTGTGTACTCCAAATTACTGAATTATATTCTTTCATTTTGTATCTCAAGCAACGGTTCTAAGCTGAAGTTCTGCGATCAAAGAGATTTTATCAAGGCTCAGAGATTCTGCGTAAAATATCAGTATCTTCTCGTACAGTCTCGTAGTCCTTAAATTACTCGAAAATGTTTCCACGAACGTCCGCAACTGCCGATTGTCTCTTAGTGATATAACAGAACAATTTAACATTCACTTTTACGTCTGATACCAACATTGAATATGCAGGCACAATGTTTTTCATTCACATTGAACCACATGTACTACGTCCAAATAGTTTTATTAGGCACACTAAAAAATTGAAGATGGTGGATTCGCTTTCAAGTACATTGATGAAAATTTTATTTTATTTTCTTCATTCTAGAGTCCAGATCCTTCTACGTGCAGGTACACAACACAATGTCATCAACCAGACCCAACTGAGCAGGGGTTGCTAGGAACGAAGCTAGGACCTTTCCTGTATAGCATCTAAACCTCAGACCAATCACAACCAACAAACGCCACTAATAACCTTCTCTTTGTGACTTACTCACACACATTGTAACCTGTGATTGCAACCCGCAGGCTTTTCGAGTTCTACCAAAGATTAACTCAGCCAATTCAGAGCTAACAGCAACAAACTGCCACAACACCAGAATCAACCTTCCTGACGGAACACACTCAAAAAGAGGTCAAGTCCATGGCAGTTAAAAAACGAAATTACTGCTGTCCAAGCAGCTAATACGACCTGTCATCACTTACTGCTCTCCCGCCTGGTCCACATAACCAAAAACTGGAACGCATAAACTATGAAAAAGCTAGGATCATCCCTATAGAGGAGTATATATGGTGCAATATGGAAGACGCTTACGTTAAAACCAGGGCAACCATCCAAACTCCTTAGTAGGAAAGATGAAAGAGGAAGACAGACGCCCGGACAAGAGATATATCGATGATAAGAATCATGGGTGACGACATAATAATTAAGGATAAAGCAATGACCTTCTACGCTGAGGAAGCCTAATAATCAATAAAAATCGTTAAATCGAGAAGCAGTGTATTCAACTCGGTTTTAATAAGCAACTAATCTAGTGTATAAGCTGCTGCTATAATAAAGAACCAGAGGTACGTAGTGAACTCAGCCCAGAGATTTCCAGTTTTGAGCGAATAGTCTTTTTGGAGTACGAGGTCGTGAAATGTAAGCCTCCTCCAGACTTTTTGGTGTTTCGTGTTGGCTGTTGATTTGCCAGCAATGAAGTTTCTCAATTGCTAAAGGTTTAGCTGATGATGCAAATATTTGACTGTAGATTCGCTAGCAATTGAACTCTTGATTGTCATCGATTGTACAGTTTGTGCCAATATTTGATAGTTGATTTGTCAGCGTTTGACTGTGGATTTGCCAGCCTTGAATTTGGAGCTGTTGGAGTCTATAAGTTGAGATTATATTAGAACCACTAAATATTGCATTATATTGAAAGATAAGAGAAATAAAAGGATTACGTTTCTGAATTTGATGAATTCAAATCCAGTCATAGAATTACTCAATTAAGTTAGCCAACTCTAACCTAATCTAACCATGTTCTTAAAAACTACGCATCCAATTAACTTTTGCATTTATTTTGCAATAGATGGCGTTAGACTCCTTTCAAAACATGTAGTGTTCATACCATGCGGATAAAATTTCGATGAGTTGTTCTGAGTCGCTCCCGAAAGTGTTTAAAACAGAATAAAATCCACTTCTCCATGAAAAGTGCTCGAATGATCAGTCAAACAGTTTAATCTCAAAAACGCCAGGAATTTTATTTTTAAGCTCTGAGCTCCTTTTATGAAATAAGAGCTTAAAACCACCAAAAGTTTATGTAAAAAAAAAATTAAAAATTTGTGTAGAACATCTTATCAATAAACTTCCACAATAATAAAATGGGATGTAAATTAGACAAGTTAAACACTTTACGAGATAACCATTTCAGTATTTTTGTTATAGCTAACAGCGTTTGCTTTCAATCAACTTCCTTAACAACCCTTTTCTCACAGCCCATTTACACCGCAGCACTCCCAAAGCGTCAAACTCGCATAAAAACTGCCTGCTTAAAGTGGAACAACAACAACTTCAATCACGTTCTTATCCCCAAGAACAGAAAATAAACAAACCCGACACAGACATATTACGTCTGCCGCATGTCCAATCAACGGAAAACCGGCAGACGGATATGGAATCCATAACGTCATTTGCATACTAATCACCAATCGATAAAACTTTTTCCCTAGAGAAAAAGAAATTCACTTAGCTGACTATAATTGATCCATGCTGCATTCAAAGTATAAGTGACATTACTGGAAGATTTCATCATGAATGAAACCAAAGTGGCAGATAGTCATCCACATGTGTCAAAAATATTTGTAACAAAACAATAGAATTTAGCTCATTAAAAACTATCCACATTAAACAATGCCCCATCCAGCATTTCTCATCAGTCATCACAAAACATTTATGATTGCCTCAGAAACTAGAGCAATTGTAACGGTGAGTATGGAGAGATTCAATTACATATCTATTTTTCCCAAGTGACAAACAAAAAATAAGAAGGTACTCCATACAGAAGCTCCCTATTAATGGCTATCTAGATAGACTACCAAATGAAGTTGTTTCGCTCGCTAACAACATTGCAGTAAATTGCATGATGGCGTATGGTGATTCCAAACTTAGCTGCATTTGTGAGAAAGAAAGTTTCCTTTTATTTCTCCGAGATTTAAATTTACGTGGATAGGTCATTAATCCACGAAAACAACGCCAAACAGGGAGATACTAAGATACATCAACCATAACCAAATATCAACGTGTATCTAACTATGTGTACGACGACAAACGGGTCTACGAGGAAGATGTATAGAAAATTTATCCAACAGATGCATTCCATAGGTCGCACTAGCAACGATGACGGAATTTCATCGTCGATATGTGGGAAGCTAGAGTTTCACATCATCGGAGAGAAACTTGCCGAAGCAAAACACTCACTCGCGAGGAGATTTTCCTCATCTTAAATTTAGAACTGACACTAATATTTTGAAATTCTTTGCTAACATTGTTGAATCCAATATGGTGTATTCCATACACTTAGAGTGGACTCTTTTCAGATTCTTTTTGGCAATAGTCTATTTTAAGACCGTTGGGCGACGCCAACGAGATTTCGCTTGATTAACTCCACTCACCTCTTGGGCTAGTTTGTTCGGACGTTTTAGCTTCTAGCTGTGATTTTTCCCAATTCCTATTTTAATCTTCTTTGCAGATTGGCCAAGCTTATTCGAATATGAAAAATTAAAAAAAAAACATCGATGAGCAAATAGATTGCAAATGTAGGTCGCGGTTCTCGCACTAAAGCGTTTCGTTTCGTCACACGATTCATGACAAATGGACCGTCAACACAATAGTTTCAAAACTCAAAGGAATTTATCTGACTAAATATTTGAATTTTGAAATGCAATAAGGGAGAAGAAATACGCCCACTAGAAAAAAAAAATTTAAAAGCTCTGTTTCACATTTAGTCACATTTTAGAAAAGCTATCAAAAAATCTTAAACGCCAAAGCTGGAGAAACTCAAGGTCACATCTTCCTCAAAACCATTATTTGACCATAAAGTAGCGCAAAGAAATGCAAAGAAAAACAGAAATGATTCATTTATTTACACAGACTTATGCATATAAAGCATATTCAACGGCCGGGCCGTTTGGTCGACGACGCGACGCGTCGCAACACCGAGAAAGAAGATGCAAAATTTATGGAATTAATTTCGAAGCTCTATTTAATAGGTTTGCTCGTGAATGGGCATTCAACTTGTCGTCTTAATTCCTCAGCATGCTTACAACGCGATATAAAAAAAATATTAATGTACAAAAATGTAGTTCACACACCTACGCAAATTTCATTTTTGATTCAGGTATTTTGTATACAAAATGTTTTTTAATATCACTTTGAGTTGAAATTGTTTGGAAATTTTATTTTTATAGTCTCGTGAATACTTGCAATAATTTCATTGAAGAATTTAATCTAATTAATAGGATATTAATGATTTCCTCTGTTACACGAGAATAGAAAGTGATGCTATGGTGTTCTCTCTTCAGACTTTCTGTTTTTCTTCAACGAAATAATAAAATTATACCTATATATAAAGATAAAGTAATGGTATCAAAATTCAGTGAAAGTGAAGCTGTGGAAGGTAACTTTTTGTTGTAAGAATCTTTTTCTTCGTTTCTTATTGAAAAAGCTAATAATGGAGATAATTTAAATGAGCTGTCTAATTTAATCATTTGTTTGGGGTTTTAGTGGGCGAGAGAACCAGATTTTGAAAGAAATTTGCATACACAGCACACATTTTTTGGTAATGCTATTCAGGCCTTAGGTATAATAAACTGAAAGTGAAGCTGAACCAGGTAAGATTAGTTAAGAATGGAGATCTTCAGGGCTAGACTCAAGTTTCTCGTGATTATAACTATGGTAAAGTGATGGACGTTTTGATTTAAGTTTTAGTAGTTTGATTTAATATGGCTTTCTGGTAAGTAAAGAATGACAATATTAAGCAGAAAGTTCTCTATTTTGAAACCACTATGATTTTTAAACTACCTACTCTAAGACCGTGTTCTTCTTAAATTTAGTAGAAAGTATAGTATTTATTTTGCGTATTTTATAAACTAAGCTAAGGAAGGAAACTCATATGTGGGTCAAACTCATGTTATGGGAGTAGGTTCGAGTCCTGCTCTGGGCATCTTCTTCTCTTTCAACTCCCCAGTTTCACCCAGACGCCGGGCAGCCCCTGAGATTGATTATATGCGGAATTACAACATCCTTACTTCCATCTACTGCACCATCAAAAAAGGGAAGGCTGTTCGTACTTATGTTAGCTCTTCATCATTCAAATGCCAAGCTCATAAGGAGGCAAGTTAAAATGATCTTCCAAAGAAAGAACCTTCAGCGCAAAACGAATAAATGTGTGGCATTTTGGTTTTCATATAAAATTTACTAATTTTATACATTACAGCGGAGACCACTCTCGCAAAGCGTATTTAACACGAGGGTGAATATCGTAGCTATACCAAGAAAGAGTAACATCGTCAAATTCATTTTCTCGCTACTTTATGAAACCAAGAAGTAAGAGCTAAGGTCAAGAATTCTTGAAACAATACATAGTAAATGGCCAGACACCAGACACATATCCGTTTTTCTACTGTCCCTTTTTTGCAAGACGGTCGTAGTTTGCCACTTGGTTGAATTGAGATTGAGACCGTTCTTAGTTCTTATCACACCTTGTTACAAAGCCATCAATATCTATTTGAAGAAGTTCGCGATCTTAAGTTTAGTAAACGGATCTACAAATTTTTATGCAGTCTGTGGAAATCAGAATTTCCAAATGCACAACGTTAGATATTGTGTAACATTGAAAAGCAAAGGTCCAAAGTGAATGTCTTGTGGCACATCGTATAGAGTATTGAAGGATACAAATCTGTTACAAAATTTGACTTGATAAGTCCTATCCATACAATAATTCTGCGGAAAGACGAAATGCCTCAAGTTTATACAAGGTGTTTTGCATAAGATGCTACAAAAGTTTAGGACGGCTAGGTTCTTCTTCTTTTCATTTCCGGCGTTACGAGTAGTGATCTTGAAGCGATCACAACTCTCCCACTTTTCTGCTTCACACTAGTGATCCGCCTGTGGGGTACGCCGCGTTGACCTCAGAAAGTGTCGGCAAGCCTCCCGGTTTTGGATTGTTCCATGTCTGAGGCCAATCAAATGCTGCTGTTTTTGCATTTGCTTGTACCAGGAGTGTTTTGGCCTGCCTTTTCTTTTTCGTCGCGAATTTGTTGAAACGTTGTACGATACTGCCTTTTGGACGTGGTTCTGCGGATCTCTCCTTTGAACATGACAATACCAACTGAGCCGGTCGTGCTGAATTTTGTCCAAGATGGTACTTTTGACATGAAGGCTTCCAAGGATCTTAGTACTTCTAATTCGATCAAGCTTTGTTACTCCTGCTGTCATCCGAAGCATCTTCATTTCGGCTGCCGTCAATTTGCTCTCATACTTTTTGTACATTGTCCAACATTGTGAACCGTATGTCAGAGCTGGACGGACAACTGCTGTGTAGAGTTTTCCCTTCAGCTTAGGGGGCATTTTTCTATCACAGAAGATAGCGGAGTTTTCTCGCCACTTCATCCACCCTACGCTTACTCGATGTCGTCATCACAAGTTGCTTCACTATTGATCATAGATCCCAGATATTTAAACTTTTCACACTTGGGAAGCACATTTCCATTCAAACAAATGTCTGGAATAGGCTTATCTGGATCAGAAAAAGGGCAGCTCAGGTATAGTATATATTAAGTTAAGAAAAAAATCCTATTTTTTTTAAACTGACATTATTTTTTAAGAAAATTATTGAACATCCACTAAGCCATACAACTTATAGTATAGTGTTTTTGAAAATTAATTCTTTGTGCTTCGTGTGTAAAACTTTTTAAGAAAAAAAAAATAAAATTTACAAAATTTTGCCGTTTTAAGGGTCACTTTTTTTTAATAATTTGTCAGTTTATTTTAATTATATATTCTATTAGTTTTAAATTAAAAACAGAAAACCGAACGTGAAAGTCTTTCTCAGTTTTTGAGAAATTAAGTCAATTTTTTCTTGTATAGAGCCAACGTATCCGTCCTGAGCTTTTGTCGAACCGTATTATACTAGCTGACCCGTTCGATGTAGCTCGGGTCCAACGGTGATCTATTGTATAGCATCGACAAACGGCGCCATATTTTCGATGCAGGAATTATTTAGAAGAATTTGAACTTTCATAGATAAGATAAAGGGTACGTCACACAATACATTGTGGTACTCCAAATTGGGAACTTGTGGTCCGCGATCTTTCTGCACTGCTTGAAATTAGAAAATCGTCGATTTTGCGTTACAAAAGATAAGTCTAAATATCCTATCACTTAAGCTGGAACAAAAAAGCTTAATATCTCATCTCGTATTATACAGATCAATGCTACTCATAAAACAATCAAATTTGAGAAAAAAATTGAAATCGTTCCGATAGTTTTTTCGTTCAAGTTCCGTTTGGAATATGGGGATAAAATATAGTCTATATCACTGAGGGATATTGTAGCATCAGAAGCATCCTAATGTTAAAAGAATTTTTGATATCGGTATAGAAGTTTTGAAGTTCCCGTCGCGTGTTTATATGTGAATGCATTAAGATCCATGTTACTCAGGGATGAAATAGAACTTCAATGATGAAAGGATTTTTGAAATCGGTCCAGTAGGTTCTAAGTACTATTTTCGGTGTCGTGAGAATATGGGGTGGATTATGGCCTTTGTTACTCGGAGGAGTATAGAGTATAGAAGAGTTTTCGAGAGTATACTACTGAAAAGTCGTGGAGGATTGAGACCTTGCCGTAGGCAACGAAATCAAATGGAAGAGGACCTCATCAAACTTGGAAGACTGGAGAAAGTAATAATAAATAAAATAATGATTTTCCATGATCTCGACTATCAGTTTGCTACATTGAGTAAAAAAAAAAAGAATCAACAAAGAGAAAACGAATTTTTTTAAATTTTTTCGACTTTAATTACGAATAACTTCTGAAGGAAGCATTTTATAAAATAGTGATAAAAGACCATTTTTAGAACATTAAATTTCTTTCAATGTGTGCAACTTTTCACATATTAATTTGTTCGTGAGTTAAGATACTTCAAAAATCATACAAGTTTTTAAAGCTTGATTATGTACTCGGAAACGGTCTAAGTTTAACAAAAATTTAGTTTAGTCTAACAAAAATTTTCGACGTAACTTTTTTTGAAGCAAATTTAGTTTTCAACAAAAATAATTGCCGATAAATTTGTTTGGCTCTAAATGATTCAACAGCTTTGACGCTAAAGTAAGGTTCGATCTAAGGAATATAAAACACGATTGATAGACCTCTAGATCCTTTTTTTGGAGCTCAAACTTGTTTTGATTTTTTTTTGCCATCCCAAATAACACTTTCAATATAATTTTATAAAAAAATGTTTTTTTTGGTCAAGTCAAATGTACATGGAGTGTCTTTTAACTGAACGTGGGTGCAGCTGCAGGAAAATTGGATAGCCACAAATTGTTTCAGTGAGCTTCTCCAAAAAGGCATATGCGCAGTGTCCTGGTGATTTTAACGCAAAACTAAGGAAGGATAACACTGGAAAGATTTTCGCGAACATGGTCCAAACGAACAAACAGCTGATAAAAGACACAGACTTAGTGCAGCGGTGCTGATCTGAATAGTGCAGGTAGCACACAATGCGATAATTCAAAGGTTTGTAAAGAACTGCACATGACGCACTCCTTTTGAATTTTAAGTTTTGCTAACCTCTTCGCACTTGGATACCGTACAAAAAAATAAAAATTTCAAATTCAAGTATAATTCACGCTACTTACCCAAAGTTCTAACACATGAGCAACCTCCAGCTCCAGCCACTAATGATATGCTTAACCCCATGATGTCAACAACCTTCACAGTCAACTGCTCAAAGAAGACCTCTCAAGGATTTACTTGTATGTACAAAAAAAATCGCTTGTTCGAACGATTAAGTCAATTCAAGTTAAATTAAAATTCACTTGTTTTCGAGGTTTCCAGATAAAAGTACAAGAAGACCATTACCTTTCATATGAAACTCAACAGAGCTTGAAATTCAAACCATCACAATCACCCCTTTAAACCTGTTGGCATGAAAGGTATGTTCTTCTTCAGTAAACACAGACTAAGAAATGAATCCCTAATTGCCCTGCGTGACGCATCTTTCGAGGAAGAAAGGATTTTTTTTGGGTAGGTTCCCATGAGTCGTAGATAATTTTAATTCATTCAACCTGTTGCTTCATAAAGAAGTCTAAAATAATTTTTTTTTTGTCTACTTAGACGTAATGGCAAGAACGAAGCAAATTTTGTATCTATTCTCTAAGCACAGAGACATGCGGGTTACGTTCAAGTAGTACTTTGTTCTAAAGTTTGATGATAAATTTGGAAGTAGTTAAACTATTAAAGAATTTAAAAAATGTTTTGTGTCGCTTCGCCTTTTACGACGAGCGATGAGGGCACAACTACTCTGACTAGTGACTGCTAGCATGCCGGCGTTTTGTTCAATGATTAGTGGGTGAGTGTATCATGAAAATACACAAATTGTAAATTGGCTCTGTTCCCACGTTTCATGATCAAATGCCCCCTTTGTGCAAGTGTTCACAGTTTTATATCCTCTTCATAAACGGTTAATGGTTATCAACAAAATAAAAATTAACTGGAAAGCTTCAAGTGGTTGGAGAAGATGATTTTGAATAAGTATGATTTGCTTAAAGAGTTTAAAATTATACAAAACATCAAGAAATAACGAGCCTACCTTATATAATAGTAGTGATCATATTCCTTCAGTTAAGCTAATTTGGTGGTTCTTTAATGTGCCTTTAAGTGCGCTAACAGCTTACTTAAAAATTAAAGCAATCACTAAAAGGTGTTATATCATTGACATAAAATTAGGTGAGATAATATTTTTAACCTACAAATTAGTATTGACATTCAAAAAGGTTATTCTTTTTACAGTTTTCGAATTCCGCACAAAATTAAGTATCTATCATTTTACCATTGCTTGTCGAAGAAAATTTCAATATTTGGGTATCTTCTCCGAGGAATTGGGAAGTCCTCTAACACTGCCATTCTCACTTAGCCGTTCGAAATCGGCAAACTGTTTTAGGTACTTGAAATGCGTTGAATTCTGAGTTTCTGAAAGCTTTGTTATGATACATAACTTATTTTGATTTCAATTTACTATAATGCATTTCAACCTCCAGATTTCTTTTTTGAATAGGTAAGTACACATCAACTTACTTTACTGCCCTCTGTATTCAAATAAGATAATGTACTAATAAATAAATTAAATTAACTGCATTGGCTTTCCGCTCTGCAAAGAAGTGCTATTTCTGGTTTAAGAAGATTTTCACTTTATCCTTAAAAAAATTTGGAATGGCGAAACGACTGATAAAGTGATAACCTGGTTAGCCTAGGCCCTTTTGATTTCTATAAGTTGATTTGACATATGTACGTTGAGGAAGTAAGTTAGTTCCTTTCAAATGTTTTAGAGCTACTATGTTCTACAGTTAAATTTATATTAAACGAGGCCAATTTCAAATTCTTGATTTAAACAAGAAAACTAACAGCATGCATTTTTTTAGTGCGTTTGAAGCTTCAATATATTGAAGATATTGTTGGGGCTCCTGGAAATGAATAACTTCTAGGGATAAGATTAAGAGGGACAACTTTGTAGACGGCTGTTTTTGTAATTGTTTTTTTTATGAAAATTGAAAGCATTTATTTAAATTAGGAAAAGTAGGGTAAACTGGGGTACATTTGACGTTGGGCATATTTGACTTTGTGAGTTTTGGTGTGAACGCAACCTTTAATAAAAAAGTTGGGATTGCGAACGAAACCGTATTTGATGGAAAGAAACGTAATAAGTTTTGACAGTTTTGTTTTACCTCTTTTCAGAGCAACATGTGCTTTTTTTGCTTTTCAGAAATTCGATGTAATTTTTGACCACCAGCATTTTATGAACTTAGTGAAAGAGTTTTTTTTATTGTGAAACAGTATTATGATAGCACTATTCCTTTAAAATATATATTTTAAAAAATTATATTAATCTTAGAAAAGGAAAATGTGCAAATCATTCGTAGCCCAAATATTCAATGTATCAAACACAAAAAAAAAAAAATAACCGAAATCCATCAATAGGTTTCAAAAATAAAGATCCTTAAAAATTGAGTGTCAAATGCGCCCCAGTTTCCCCTACCTATATATTTTTATTGATATTATAAGCTATCACTTAAATTTTTTTTTTGGAGAAAAAGTGTGTGGCTCTGCAGCCTTTCAAAGTTGACGACCCGAGATTGCGCTTCTCAAACCCAGGTTCAGAAATGATCAAATTGTTGAAAATAATTTTTTTTATAACGATTAACAAATTCAGGCAATTGCAAACAGTTTGAGAAATATTCGTAGAAAATTTCAAGTTAATCGCTTTATTAGCTTTTTTGTTGTGTTAAACGGCGCGTAAAAAATCGCGTTCAAAGTTTTCGATCGCTTATATCAAGTTATGCTTACTTGGACTCAGTCTGCAATGTCAAGACCATCCTGAAGGTAACCCTTCTACTTCCATAAAATGTTCATTTACAGTTTTACTTTTTTTTAAAACTATAAGTTTCAGGACTATCCAGAGCCTTTTGAGGGTTCCTATATGGCTAAAACTACTCGAACTATTTAATTTAGATCATTAATGAATTTTTAAGCAATAAAAAGCTCTAGGCAGTTGTCCCCCTTTAAGTGGACACTTAACAGATTCACGGTGTAAAACCACGGGACTATTACACTCCACAACAGACATCTTTAAAACACTTAATCAAACACATTTAGAAAAAAAAAAATGGAGACGACTGGATCGCACGAACTTTCGATTGCGTGCTAAGTACAACATCAAAATCTCAAAGCTGAGTTTTAGTATTTGTTCTTCGTAATATTTTAGGTGATACAGGCTTGCCAACTGCACATTAGTTATGAAAATTGAATAAAATCACACAAAATATTGAAAAAAGTCCAAAGGTTTTATGCGAAAATATAAAAATGACTCTTTTATTCACAGTGGTAATACATATAAACGCTGAAAATTTTATCAAAATCGTTGAAACATTTTTTTTAACAAGTTTTATGAAAATCAAGAACACAAGTTTTAATAGGAAACTGTTTTGAAAACATTCAAAAAAATCTATTTTTTTTAAATTGATAAAAAGTTTAAAAACTAAATTTTTCCAATTTTTTCTACGCAATCCTTCTTAAACAATCTAGGACTACTAAAATGTAAGATTTCGTGAAAATCACGTAAGCCACTTACGTGAAAGACGGCTTTGAAAAAAAATGGTACTATGGGAGTACCGCTTTTATACTTGGTTCAAAAAAATATGTTTACATTATAAAAAAAAAATCACCAAAAACGATTATAGTATCTACAGTCGGATGTAAAGGACTTAACAAAGTGAAGTTGATTTCAATTTGTTCACAGTTCATTTTTTCTGGAGGTTTTTGAAATACTTATGTCGTTTTTCAAAACTAGAATCTGGAGTGAATCGGAGAGTTGGAGTGACAGATTTGACACTTCAGCACTCCATTTCCAAAATTCGGTTTGGAATGAAGTTTCTCCGCTCCCGTTTTTTTTCTCGTTAAGGAATGAACACCAATACATAAACCAACTTTTATCCGACTGATTGTCAAAGCAAAATCCAGCTTCAATTCATTTCTCTCTCAATTCAATTAATTGAATTGAAATGAGTACGGTCACGTGACTCCACAATTCATCAGCAGTAAAAATTTTTTGTCAGTTCAAAAAGCCTGCTGAAAGTTCATAAATTTTCTTTAGCTAACAATGAAAGAGGTTGTAAAATTCAAGTGGACGTTTTTAAGTCTTGTTTGAAGCGGTTAAAAGAAGACACCTAGCAACTTTACCTTTTACAACTCCAAACGCAACCATTCCACATCTGTCAACTTCGCTTGAAATCGAAGAAAAAGGAGCGAAAGTGTGAACATAGTTTTGGAAAACGACTTAACTGGAGCACTAAGCCTAAATACCGGTGCATTGTACTATCAGATAACAACGTTCTTTTGTTAAAGCCATTCAAAAGTTCTTAGAAGAAAACGCAGAAAACGCTACATTGATAAGAATGGGCTGAGTCATGCATAAAATGATACAGTTCATTGTTTGGAAAAGAACGCAATAACAAAAAACTGATAAAAATTTACGAAACGCTGTTTATAAGATAAGAAGAAACCTTTTTTGATTTTAAGTTCTAATATCTTAAAAGCCGTTAGGTGCAGGAGAAATTATGAGTTCAGATGTGTGCTCATCGCTACTAAATCCTTTAGAAAAATATAATTAGATTTCGGCACCAAAACCATTGAATGCCTTTGTTGTTAATTGCTTTTGTCTTTTTACGAATGACCTATCTTATAATCTACTAACATGCCCATATAAAAAAGAGAAAAGCCTTTATTGTTCATTTACTGCATCGTATCAGTTGAGTAATAAAACTTTCTGAACAATTACAGTCATAAACATTGAATTGGGTGTGTCACCTTAAAATTATCATTCACTTTCCCTTTGCGTTTGTTCTAGCTCTTAAGCCGGCTTCTTAATCCAGAGCCCACAGGTACATTAAGATCAATGAGGATATCAGAAGGAGAAATATAACAAAATATTTTATTTATTTATGATAGTAATTAGTAACGCAGTGAACCTGTCATCAGTGTGGAAAAACCCGCAATTAGTATAAAATGTGTTTTCCAAAGACAACGAAAGAAAAAACTAGGAAACATGTAATAATAAAAAAAATCAAAAGATTATGTTCTGATGTGAACGTTGGGGTACTTTTAACCCTTTTAACGTCCAACATACACGACTTGACGTCAAGGGGCATTTTTATGGACAATATTAGGTACGTTGAAATTTTGCAAAATGAACCAAATATTTAGAGCAAAATAAAATTTTTGGATTGAAGAACAAACTGCCAACCGACCAAATGTTTATAATAGTAATAGCCGATGAAAGTCGTCTTACTGAGAATTTTGGTAAGTAACCATAATTACTGTGCGTTTTTCGGGGCCCATGAATGCCGATATCCTGAAGTTATATGGCTCTTTGAATCATGAATTTGAATTCGGCGTTGTAAAATTGGTAAGGCTCAAAAGTCAAGATGTGTGTTATGTGATAGTTTCCATTCTTCTTCTCACAAGTTTCAAGTAAAAAGTTAGAGCAAATGGAATTTTTTTAAAAGTTTTAAGTGATAAATCAGAACTGATCCTGATCAAGGCGGAGGTTTTTCAAGTACATAAATCAAGACTGTTCTCGTTAACTTACTTACTATTTACACGTAAGGAAAAAGAAATGCTTTATCCGCTAGACTTCACGAAGTGACTTTCTCATATCCGAAAAATGCATTTTGTACGTAATCTACGGAACTAATTTTAATCTCCAACCTTAGAAAGAAATGAAAGATCAATGACAGTAGGAAACAACAAGCTTCCTATCACTAGTGATTAGAGGACAAGGTTACAAAAATCAAATAGCAGGCTCCCAGAGATCTCAAGCATTTGGACAACACGAAATACTTGGAAATAAGCTTTTCTAGAAGAAAAAAGTTTTAGTAGAGATGGGGAAGTGGTTGATAATTGATTTGAAAGTGGAATTTCTGAAAACACAATCAGAAGATATAGAAGCAGCTAACAAGGCTTATAACGAATGGCTCACAGCTGATTTGCGATGATGCATCTGGTTCACCATACCGTCAACAACAAACACCCGCAGTACTTCGAGACAAATATTTTGAGAGTTTGCATTTGACTTATATCGCATCAGTTTTCCTTTGAATTTTGTGATTTTCTTTTGCAGTTTCGGAGTTTTTTGAAAATCTTGTAAAAAAAAACATTTAAATAATACCCAGGGTTCATTCATCAATCATCACTAATTTATCATGATTTTCTTCTTTTAAAACAAACTATAAGAAGATGCTACCTTTTTTTGCTAACATTACAATGGACCGGTATTTAGGTCTGAGTGCTCCAGCTGGTATTTACCTCCAATAGAAAAAAAAAACTTATTAATACGGGTTTTAGCAAAGAGCCTACTATTTTCTGTCGATTTTGAACAGCTTATTGAGAAACCGTCTTTCAAGGCAATGAATTTACTATGGCAGGACTTGACAATTTCTGGCGAAAGGCGATACCCATGGAAACACATTTGTCGTTTTGTGTTACGATATGAACCACGAACCAGCCGGGTTACTACGCCACGGGCAATACACTTCAACGGATCCACTTAGTAAGAAGGGTACACAAATTCGAGATTGATACATCAAGGTAGCCATTTTTATCGACAACAAAATTTTTTTGCAAAGCAATATTAACCCTCGTCGAGACCATCGGGTCTGGGTCTGGCCAGGCATATTTTATTTTTACACGTTAATTAAATGTGCTTCTAATTTACCTAGAAACTAGCTTCCATTGCTATGAGAAGTTTGAAAAAATCCTTTAACAAGACGAAAAAGGGATATGAAAATATTCCACCTTAGTCGAGACCGACCAATGGTGCTTGGCTAGAGCCCTTATATTTTGTATTAATTAAGTTCTTCCATTTGCTTAATATTCAGTAATTTTTTTTCGTATTTTGAAGCATTCTGCTTATACCTCTAAGAAAAAATTATTATAAATAAATTAAAAATGTTGCCAAAAAACATTCTACGACATAGCAGTTAAGAGAAATGATTCCGATTGACCAAAACATTCTACAACTACTCAGCAAAATTTTTTTAAAATTAAAATCCTTTCAGAAGAATTCATTAAGCTTGACGAAAATGGAGTATATATGTGATTTTGAAGAATTTTAGGCTTTGTTGACAAACCAAAAAGTAGAAGAGGAATCAGATTCTTTAACAACACAAAGTTCCATTCCGCAACCCTAACTTAAAGAACAGGGTAACGAACAAAAGACAGCTGCTTTGTGTGAACACGTTCAGCTCCAAATGAATGTTTGATTTGTGAATTCGAAGCCCACATAGTGATTGATAAATGGCGAACAAAATATAGGGTTCCTTTTAAAAAAGCAATAAAGTTAACAAAATAGTTTTTTTTCATGTAAAATGGTCTTATAAAAAAGATCAAACATTTTCAGAGAATGCGTCGGCGTAATCTTCCACTACGATTTTTTAAGACATTGTTGATGGTTTCGAGCTGTAGCTAATAATAATGACTGGGTCGTTTGGATAATTATGACTTTAAGTGGTTGAAACGTTTCCAAAATGTAGGCATAACAAAAGAAAGGTCTAAAAGGGTCAAATACAAGCTCCGAGACGGCCAATAGGCATCACCAAGGCGGCTGATAACACGACTCGGGAGTTTTGTGTAAAAAAAATTTATAGCGGTATGAACTATATGGCGCTATGTCGCCAAATCTGTCATCGATTTTAGTGAAAATGAAAGTCGGTTAACATGGCTCTGTAACCGCCAATCATTGAACGAAATAAGAAAAACGTGTGGATTGAATGCTACACTCTCTCTAGCAGCCACAAGCTTTGATACTGATTTTTTTTTGCATCTCAGAGACTAAGTCGCACGAAGCTTAGAGCAAGCTCATTTGTACGTACTTATCTACGCTCTTCATCATAAATGCAAGTGTTAGAGGTTAGAAAACACCAACACCAGCACAAAGAGAACGTATAAGAAATATATATATGATAAAAAAAAATACAAATAGTGACATACAATATAGAACACCTAACATGAAATACAATAATAATAATTAAACAAAACTACTAGAAATAAAACAAAGCATAAACTACAAATATTTTGAAAGACAATAAAATAAGAAACATTGAACAAAAATCATGCATGTGGAGCGCTGGTTTTAAATTTTTGTTTTAAACTATATTTATTAATGTTGAAATCTAAAAGTAGAGAGTTAGAATAATTGTACAATCTACACATGCGCGATAGCGGCTCATGCATGCCATAATTGGTTCTGTGATGGGGGCAGTGAATTAACTCTAAATTACGTAAGTGGTGAGATCCTCCGCTATAGTTAAAATTTATGGACGAGAGCAAGTAAGGAGCATCTATAAAGCCAGTCAAAAGCTGATGGAAAAATACATACAGGTCATCGTTGATACGTCTTTGACTAAGGGTTTGCAATTGCAAAAGTTTAATTCGATGTTCATAAGGAGGTAGATTGAATGGATCTTCCCAAGGAAGACCCTTCAAAGCAAAACGTATAAATTTGTGTTGTACTGCCTCAATACGATGTTTATGAATTTCATATAGAGGAGACCAAACTTGTGAGGCGTACTCGAGATGAGGGCGAACATAACAGTTATACAAAGATAGTGTTACATAAGGATCATCAAATTCTTTTGACCACCTCTTTATGAAACCTAGCATAGAATTTGCTTTCCTTACAATTGAGCTTATGTGCTCACTAAATTCAAGGTTAATATTGAAGTAAACACCTAAGTCACGAAAACTTGATACATTACATAATGAATGACCAGACATTAAATACAAAGCATTACTAGGTTCTCGTTTTTTCGAGAAAGTCATAGTTTGGCACTTTGAGGGGTTGAGACTAAGACCATTCTTTTTACACCATATTCCAAAGCTATCGATATCTTTTTGAAGAAGTACGCGATCAGAACTATTTTGAATGGATTTAAAAATTTTCATATCATCTGCGAAAATCAGAATTTCACTATACGAAATGCACGAAACAACGTCATTGATGGCAACAATGAAAAGCAAAGGCCCAAGGTGACTGCCTTGTGGTACAACCGACAGAGCATTGAAGGGATTCGAAAAGCTGTTACGAAATTTTACTTGGTACGTTCTATTTTCGAGATAAGAGCAAATCCATGCAATAAATATTGCAGGAAACCCAAAAGCCTTGAGCTTATATAACATAACATCATGAGAGAGTTGGTCGAATGCTTTGGAAAAATCAGTGTACAGTCGAGCTCAGACCCATTTTCGAGGACATTGGAACATTTGTGAAGAAAAGAAAGAAGGTTTGTTACCGTTGATCTTTTTTGCATAAAGCCATGCTGCTGTCTGCAAATAATATATTTTGTAAAAAATGAGAGGCTGTCACAAACAACTTGCTCAAAGAGTTTGGGGATGCAAGACAGTTTGGATATAGGCCTGTAGTTTTTTATTTCTATCTTATCACCCTTTTTAAAAACCGGAGTGATAAAGGACTTTTCCAATGGCTTGTGAAAACGCCTGTCTATCAAGATTTCGAGCAAGACACAGCTGACAGTGTCAAAATAACCTGTGATCTAAAAAGAAACCAACAAATAGCCCACACTGGTGGTTAATCATTAGTGTACTAAGAAATCTCATGTTTTTATTCTAATTTTGGAAAATATTCAAACCGAGAGATATATCAACAAATAGTTCAGGAAATGCTATTAAGTCTCAATTTGATATTCAGATAGAAGTTTCGTTTGACGCAAATTTCAGTAGAAAACGCAACAGGATTTTAATTGAAAATTTTGAATCTGCTTTTTTTATTTTATTTGTTACTATTGCAAAGTTATATTTTCGAGCTTAAGATAAGATTCATAAAATAAGTTTTAAAATCAAAGTTAAAACTAAGATTAAGGAAGAGCTCACAATTCATCATTTCTATTAGTATACAATATTAAAATGCGACTTCCACTTTTTTTTAGCGAAGAGCAATGGAGTGTCAATGAAAAAAATTCCTTTTCGTAAGCTGTGAGGATTGCTATCTTTAAAAGACAGTTAACTTAACTAACAAACGAAACCGAAATACTACCGAAAGACCTCAACACATTTTACAGACACGTATTTCAAAATACCACTATGCAACCGGATAGTACCAACCGCCAGCAAAACAATATTTATCTCCCTCAAACGCATTAAATTTAATATTTACTTCAAACCGTGGGAAAGCCAGCCTCACATCACAATAGCAACTAGTGCACCATATTGAGGAGCGTATACACCTTGTGCAGCACCAGCAACACCACCTATTTGACATTTAAAATTCTCTCAGTCAACCAAGCTAAATTAAATAGTTAATTTGCATTCATGTTAGCGGACAAGTAAACTATATCTGTCTATGCAGTTCTCTCATCGCACAGCGGTTATATTGCACTTAACTGTCAATAAACACTCGGCGAACAACAATAGCAGCTCATGAGCTGCCGCACATATTTTTCTAGAGTCTATGAGTAGGAGGTTATAATTCTAATCTACGGCGCCAGCCTGCGGACGTGTGCCGTTTTAAAGCGGCTCGGCTATACTACGGCAAATTCCAAAGTCTTACTCGCTTGTGGGTGGGTGGGTTAGTTAGGTAATTTAATTTAAAAACCCATTCGCACCAACTTCAATGATCTATGTTAATGATATTTCGCAGGAACGACCGATTATTCTTATTTTACTGCCCGAGTTGGTGTATTAAGATTAATTGTGGTTGGAGGCTTGTTATTAGATTGGAAAACATTTCGCGCGACCAGATCATAAACCATGTAGAGTGTTGCTTAACACTGAGAAACTTTAGCCCGCAGTGAAATCAGGCACTGAACTGATTTTGAGGTTTTGGAGCAGGAGATCACTCCGGCCTGGGCGGTGCGCGCGCACAATTTGCCGGTCTTGCGTTTCTAAAATTTGTATGCTTATACATACTTTCGACATTAGTTTGTTAGTTTTTCTGTAATCTGCAGATACTCGTAAGCTATGTTTAGTGTGCCCTTCTCTTCTATGTTTGTCTAATTTATAATCAACCTGAGACAACACAATGACTCTTTGCGGTATCCGCCTCGTTATGAGGTATTAATTTAAAAGAAAATTACACTTAAGTTCCCCCATGTTCAAATCTTAGTCGTTATCGTATAGTGTGGTGGCTCTGCTAAGCAAAGAGGTAATTTGATGCCACTGGCAGTTGTGGGGTTCGATGATCTGGATTAGCGACGGCGGCGGCGCGGCGGTGAACTTTGCGTCTACTCAGTTCATTATTTGATACAATTCAGTGCGTTATATTAGGGGGAAGGTCAGATTAATAAAAGCATTTCTCTTTTTAAACTTGGAAGTACTCGCTTTACATTGTGTTGCTTTACATTAACATGGTCTAGGCAGCCAACGTGGGTACCGAAAAGTAGGTACATTGAAGACCCAAATGAGCACTCATATACAATTTGGCTGTTAGAAAGTGGTGTTCTAATTAAACCTGGTTAACATTTGCCGAGCCTTTCTAAGAATAATTATGTGTGTGTTGGATAAAACATCCAAAAATTTAATATTTGTGCTTTCATGTGTTCTGCCAAGGCATGGCAATAGGCTCATTAGCTAGATACTGCCTTATCCATAAAAAATAATGAACATTTGAGAGTATCGTTAGTTTAAATAGGGATATCCTTGGCATTAAACCTGGGTTGATCCTTGGAACAGGTTTTGAAGAAAATAGGTTTAGAGCTTTGGGTCATCTCCATTTGCAATTGTTTGAAGATTGAATTTTATTTTTACTCTGCTTGGCGAATAGTGGTCACCGCATTTGTGCTTAACGTTTGAAAAACTTTTGGATAACAAGGTTGGATAAACGCAACGGTTGAATCATTTACGCATAAACATACCATCCTATGTTGGCCGCCTTGAGCAAACACTACGGGTTCGTTCTTCTCAAAATGAGTTTCTTAAGTAAGTATAGTCATAATTTTAGCTGCTAACTTTACAGAGCCACTAAATACGTTCTTGGTCAAGAAAGAACATTCACCTAATCCCTTGCCCTTAGAGATTGTTAACTTTAAACTAAACCTTGAATCAGAAAATTGTATCTCAGCGCAGTTTTCCTCTTAACGGTTAAATTCCCGAATGACGCCACATTCATCATCTGGAAGCCACTCGTAAATTCAAGCTCATTTGAAACTATTTTCTTCTTTTTTTTAACATACATGGTACCAACATTCGCAGTAATTGCATGTTTTCATGTTATG
Source organism: Melanostoma scalare (assembly GCA_949752695.1). NCBI lineage: Eukaryota > Metazoa > Arthropoda > Insecta > Diptera > Syrphidae > Melanostoma > Melanostoma scalare. Next base: position 147,942,379 of record OX456984.1, on the reverse strand, counting down.
CTCCTGCTTAGTAAAACTACTGCAATCTGCTAGCAACTTTGAACAACAACCAACAAATTAAGTAGGCAGTGATAAAGCACTTTACCCCTTCCGGAAGTCAACCGCCCATCAATTTCTACCTCTCAAGAGCTTCTCCCAAACAAAGGAGTTCATTTCAATTTTTTGGAGTAATCATGAAGTGAGTATTTATCTTAAAACAACAAAAAAACCAATTTACAATCAGACAACTTAATGCAACATGTGAACATTTGCTGTTTGAAAACGGTTTATTAGAGTGGCGCGTATAGATATGCAATTGAAGACGACGCTCTTTGCATTTCTATCGGTTGGACGATAAGTCATGCACGACACACAATGTATCGGTAATCGGTATATGTCCGCGTCCATGTCCAAGAAGAGGCAGCAACGCAAGTTATTCGAAAAGTATCTTGTACCGTGCCGTTTATTTGCTGAAGCATGTGAATTATTTCAACTGTATTACTATACTAGAAAGAATGCGAACTGCATACTTTACTTACTCGATACTCTCTAGTAGTTTATACTTTTATATCTATTTTACGAGTATTTCATGCCGCCTGTCTTCTCTGCATATCTTAGTTGCACTTGAAATTGAGATTGTTGTGCGGCTGGATTTTTCCGGCAATAAAGTTGTTCGTTTGTTGGAATAGATTTCCAATAAATAAAAAGTGACTAGACTTTTTGACTAGAAGTGTTGGGAATGGAGAGAGGTTCTCTTCAGTCGAAGCCGATTGGGATAATTGCTGGAATGAATGGCTGCCAAGATAATTGCAAACCTGTAATTTTTGATTGGATTGCTAGAACTTTTTTGATTTGTGCAAATGATTGGTTTTTATGAAATACCATAATTTGTTTCTTTTTATGGTGGAAAAAAGTTGAATAGAGGTACAGTAGGTCTTTGGGAGACCTTGGTGTTCTTTGTTTTTTGCAAATTTTGCAGGAAATGGAAAAAGAAGTGCAGACCAGATACAATATAACTTTTTCGTTGATGACCAAGCAGTAAATGCCAGTAAAAGGCTTTGGTTCTCAAGTATTTTTGGCTCTAAGAGCCTCTCGAATAGCATTTGAGTTGAGTAGTGTAGTGGTATTACTTAAAATAAGGAATGGAGGGCATCTTTAAAAACACTTTCGAGAAGTTAACTTCATTGATACTATAGGTGGTTCCACAAAAGTCGGAAATCAGACAAGTACAAGTACAAGTACAAGTCGGAAATTGTACATTCGTATTTCTGCTTTGGTGTTTACATGAACACACTTATTCTGCAGATCGCGTGCCTGGTTTCTTAGGCACGTTTTTCAAAAATTTATAAACGGCAGAAATGACGTTAATAGACAAAATAGATTCAAATCAGGACTTGTCTTACGCAGTCCTTTGGAAGCCAGACGTTAATGAAATCACTTCACGGCAATAGTTCTGTGATTTTTTTTATTTATGTTTGGTTAAATCACAGAATGTTAAAAAAAATTGGCAAACATTAAAAAAAGGGAGATATTTTCTCAACCTGTCAGTAGAGTTCGAGTTCGAAAAAGCTATCTAGAAAGACATGATAACCGATGGACAGACATTGACTGGGACCACTATCTTGCTGAAGCCACAAAAGAATATTTTACTCACGTTCAAAGCGAACAAATGATGTCAAACCAACTGACATCTGAAAGCAACAATCGATTGTTGGAGACAGTCAGAGCCTCTTCCAATGGTATACCTCCCTGTCCTTGAATCACTAAACCTTATTAAGCAAAAGCAGAGGCATCAGAATCACCTGAGGGAATTAAGAAACTATCAAACAAGAATGAGAATCGACAACCGCTGAGTTGAAATATCATGTCTGAATGTGTCATATCTCGAACTGCAGCCTTCAAAGACCAACTTGAACATACATACATACATAGGGTGGTGCAACAGAGCGGGGAACACTTGGGCCTAGAGCAGTTTTCACAACCATTCTTCATGTGAAGAATGGAGTGGACCTACAATTTTTTGCCGATTCCAAACGGCTAATCGAGAAAGCGCTTTTCATGGTAATAAAATTCATCGCGAAAAGCAATAGGTACTAGTGGAAAAACATTTTTATTGGTATTCCAACCTGGAACCACACGCACTGTCGTAAAGCTTACCATAACGACAAGTGCAACACTTGGACACATAATACAAAAATTGTAGTCGTCAGTGTAGATCTGAAAAGAGCTGCAATGATTAGAAAAATGGCAGATATAATGATCTTTAAGACTTAATCCATGAAGCATAGGCTTTTAAGCTTAAATCAAACTGCAAAGGCTGCATGTGTAGCTGGCTTTGACGTCAACTTGGACGTACTTGCACGTACCGGTTTGGTTACATAAAAGTATTCCCGATGAATAGATAATTAGTAACTTCAACCATAGAACAACAAAAAAGTTCAAGTTCGATCAATTCCTTAAAGTCTTGGTTCGGGAATTTGAACATGAAACTCACCATCGACTTCAAGGTCGAGTATGACAACATCTACAGAAACAATCTGTCCACCCAATTAAAGTTTGGACATTCCTAGTAAACTCGTCCAACCATTTATTACTACTTTGGAGATCATCAAGGCTGGCACGAAATGGAAACCGACCATGGATGTGGTGCCTGTGGCTTTATGGTTAGAGTGTTTGCTTGCTACGTGCGAGTTCGAGGTTCGAATCTCAGAAGCATCCAATTACTTTTCTACGGGTATCGACCATCGCGTGGAATTGGCAAGTCCTCCGAGAGTAATTTCACTACCACAAAAAGAGCTTTCACTCGTACACATGTTAGGCGTACTTAGCAGAAAATAGGTCTCCATAAAATTAGAATTGAATTGCACTTGCCAATCGTTGTTTCTCTGGGTAAAGAGGGCATTTGATTCATCAGATGTTCTTTTTTAGAAAAAAAAAAAACTCAGGGTTATCTCTTAGAGCTAGAACACATACTGGTTACTGTATTGGACCATTTTTTTGTTGCAGCAATTAACTGTTAATGGGCAGACGGTTACAGTTAATTCTGGGCGATCTAGAATGACGACTGATTTTTTGGCCGATGCGACGTATTATTATGTATATTATTATTGCCATTTTCTCGTGAAAGGCGATACCCTTGAAAAAACAATATTGCTTCTATTGGGATTCGAACAACGATCCTCTCGGTTAACAGGCAGACATGCTTACCATCACGCTACGGGTACCACCATACTTATTGAATATTTGAATTCACCAAAGGTTTAACTTTAGATCAGCCTAAAATATTTAACATACATACATAGGTGCAGCGTTTTTGCGATTTCTGCAAAACATACTTAAAATACTTACGAGGTCCTGAATTTTAACTGACTGACAAAGTTGTACAAACGAACCAATTAAGTTTTGTTTCGTAATACCCTATTCGTATTCCAACTCTCGGACCTTCAGAAAATAAACTAATTTTCTTCACTTTTTTGATGGTCATTTGAATAATACAAAAATTAAACTTGGTCATTTTAAACAATCACAAATTATTTTAGACTCTCGCTTTTTACCTACTTTCATGCCTCAAGATCAATAATTACTCTTAAGTATTAGATTTTGCAAGCTCAGTAAAGATAATTGACACAACCTCCGTATGGTTATTCAACCATAACCGAATTAAGTATGTACTTAAAAACCGTAGAAAATGGGCTCATTCGGTTGCCCTACTATATAAGGCAAAGAACCTCAGAACAACTAGATACAAATTGAAAGACGTAAAATAAAACCAACTTTCCACTAAAGTAATAACATAAATAATAATTTTCACCAAATGGCCAGAAAACCATAAGAAAACAAAACAAAACATTAACTTTACTTAATTGATTGAAAAGAACATTTTTCTTACAGTAGTAAATTATGTCAACTTTCTTAAAGACAAAACAATTGTTGTTTCCATAGTGAGTATGCTACCGTGAGTCACGATCACGATCTCGAATATGGTCTTACCCAAACCATTCGTTCCACTGGAGATTATACGGTTCTATGGCTTTCAAAATTAACATAAACTCAATGCTAATGAATCAATGAAAACGAAAGCCCTCATTTGATTTACTTTTCAATAAATTCATAATTACACATTTATTGAGAGAGATAATGGGTTAACTACTCCAATGGATCTGAAACGAATTAAGTAGTGATTTGTCACATTTGGCAAGCACGATTGCTGTTTTGAAGTGTTAAACTTTTAAGGGTTTTGAGAAGTCCAAGTATAAAAATGTGTGTGTCTTATCTCAAAATCAATTATTAAATAACTCTTAGAGTTTCGAAGTGTTCCACATAAGCCAAATTTCTACTAAACCAATTAAAAAAAACCCAAACGGTAACACTCTCCCTCAAAGGGATCCTCGTGTTGGAATTTTTATCTTCTTAAAAGTCAATTTTTGCAATAAATGATGAAGGAATGGTACCCATTACCTTATCCAATATTAAGATGCAAGGTCATGTAAGACTTTGATCGCCTATAGCGAGTACGCACATCGTTAGCCTTAATTTATTGCTCTTTTTCTTTTGGTTGATTTAATGGCTTTTTATACGTTGAGTGATGAGCTGGCCATGCACGGCCACCCATAAAGCTTTTACGTCTGCACCAATTTGAAACTTTAGACAGATTGAAATCTAGATTTCCTTATGCCATACATTTTTTGCAGTTGGTCAAAACAAATACACTCTGGTAGAAACTTGTTCAATAAATTAAAATTGCAGACATTTTCAACCATCCAACATGTAGCCATTTGACTTGTACACACTTCGTTTCTGGTCAACATGGAAAGACCATGTCCAAGGGTATTTATCTATAAATGGTAAAAATTCATCACCACTTACAACCACTCAACCTCTATTTGAAAACACTTCAATGTAATGCATGCAATTTTCAGTCCAATAGCCCCATTAACCACTTCTTATACAATAAGCAAAAAATACCAAAGAAGAAGTAAAAAACAGCTGCTGGCTTAAAATGAACGAAAGAAACTATGAGAATTCCAATTTTAGGCATTTTAACTACTAAATTTTATCCAATTACGGAAAACTATTAAAATGAAAATTTAAATGAAAGTGCACCGATGTGACTTGACTATCCCATTTCTCGACATCATCGTTTCATTGTGTCATGTTCGTGTGTGATCATCAACTTCATAAGCAAAACATTTAATTTGCTTTTCGAGGGGTGGCCCCGACCATTCGAGTATACTGCTTCAATTTGCTACAAATCTCATTACAATTTGCCTGTGCAAAACACAAAATACCTGTTAGGCCAGGGCAAATATGGGAAGTACATGTTATCCTTGTGCGTGCGAGGCGGCGTTTATATACTTTATGGAAATGCTTGTCTCTATAAGGAAAAAATTAAACAAGTTTCCTTTTAACACCAACCCACAGTGTGTAGTTTCAATAGCTGGTGTAATTGTCATCAGGAGGTAAGTTGTCAATGTGAATAAATGTAGTAAATACTTCGCATAGATACTAGTCGACGCCACTTCTTCACGGTGCTTGGCCATCCTTCCTTATTAGTTTGGCAACAGCACAATAAGATTTATTATCGTTTTGAAGGTGACAATATGCGAAGAGTAGGGGCTTTATTGAATAAGAATTGGCTAGATAAAAAAAATCAGGCCAGTCCCATAAAAAGGAACAACTGGACTGGTTTGACAACGTTTTATAATAATTCAACAGCTACTTGCGAGGGGTGCAGCATTCAGCATAGGTAATGCCACACACATTTCCTTAAATAGGAACGACGACTCTGCATAGAAATAGAAATAAAAAGATGAACAAAAGAAAATTGTATAGAAATGGAAATGAATAGCTGAATACCTCCCGGAATATTCAAAATACTTTCAATTTATATAGGTTCACAAGGTATCATGTATCAAAATAGCCGTTAAAAGGATGAGTGGTGAAGTCCTCTTGACTAGCACCCATTTTATTCAAATGCAAATTAAATGTACACACTAAGTCATTGTCACCTGATTGTTTCAACTTTTAATATCCACTTTTAATATTCACAGCGTGTCAAAGGGGACCATATCCGGGGTAAGTTTTTAAGTGAGAATCTTCTTTCAAACTCACCGTATTATGCATAATAACTATTATACCAAAACTCGTTGGTGAAATTTTCATTTTCGATTAAATTCAGTCGCCTTACGAGTTTATTTGGCGCCCAATGGGCAATACTTTAGGATAGAGCAGGTACTTTTTGAACATTTTAAGCGTATAATCGTACTGAATCAGTTCAAGAAGAAAACAAAAAGTTGGTAAAATGTTGAAGCCTTATTTGGGGGACCCAAAGTTTTGCCCAACTAAGTTCGACATAGTGAGCTACAGAAAACAAGATCACTTTTTAAGCGGTTTAAAGCAATGAGAAGTATGAAACATTTGTAATCGAATACTAGTGATCTTTAAAAATATTTTTATGTACGGTGCTAAAAAAATAGTTAAGCGGTCTCAGTAAAGAAGCAAATGAAGGTGATAAAAGTTTACCACGTTGCGTAAGACGTCGGGGAATAAGTCTTTTAGAGAATTTCAAAGAAGCTCATTATTCCTCCCAGTCTCCCCCTAAAGCCTAGTACTCACTTGTGAGCCATGTCGTGAATCCATACAAAATTGTCCTTTACGTTTCACTAGTGAACTTGCTCGTGAAAACGCATGGAGGCCAAAGTGGAGAGTTTTCGTTTACGAACCGTGAACCTCATTCACTTGCAAAATGTACGGAAATCTTGAATGCAAGACGTGAAGCTCTGACTGCTTGATTACAAAATCAAAAAAATTATATGTAGTGAGTATCTGTGAGTTTGGTTACTGTTTGTGATAATTCCTTGGTCTAAAAATAAAATAAAATTGCTCGCTTTTCAAACTTTCACAGCGAATTCACAAGTGTTTACTGGCGGGAGATGTCAAAAATTCATTTTATCCGCTTCAATTAACGAGGAAGTGAGTGCTTAACTTAAAAGATTTCCATGAATTGCTATTATTTCAGAGGAGCAGAAGCTCAGTATTTGGAAAGAAGACATTCGGAAAGAATGTTACTTTGGAGACAACAAAAGCCTGTATCCACATCAAAAACTCTCGCTATCAGAGCACTGATGATAAACAAACGATAAGGCGGCTTGGCCGAAAGGTATTCACGTATTTTGCTAGCATAAAAATCGGAGAACAGTGAGTTTAACATCGATCACCTCTTCACTTGCTATTCATCGAATAGAATTACATATATAAAATGTTTTCGACCGTGTTGATAGGGATTTTATTTGGCGTGCTTAGAACAGAAGATGCACTCTATTTAAACTCATATCCATTTGAGGACTTTAAATTTTATGTTGTATGTAGGAGTAAAATGCCAAAGAACATAGGGTGGTGGGTAAAGTTAGGAAATATGACACCCATTTCAAATTTTTAATTAAAGATTTTTGTGTTTGTTTGTATTGAATTGGCTTCAATACAACTGGGACGATTTGAACGCAATTCGGAACAGATATGATCTAGTCTAGAGCCTAGGAAGTATCATAGCCTATATTTCATCCCCATATTCGTTCAAGAATGGAAACATGAACGTCAACGAGAACTAAGTGTTTGTATTGAATAGACTACTAAGCTGAATAATATTTGGAACAGAGATGGTATAGAGCCTGAAGAATGAAATAGGCTATATTTCATCCCCATAGTCCACCCGGAAAGTAACCGGAACGGGAACAAAACCAGGAACTTAGAAAATACTTGGACCGTTTTCACCGTTGAGTGCTTTATTATTCCCGAGTAGCATGGACTATATTTCATCCCCATATTCCTACGGAATCTGAAACGTTAAGTCGAACTTAACGGGTAAGGCCACCCTAGAATTTTCGAAAAATCGTTTTTTTTAAATCCCAAATGGTCCCTTAGGACCTCAAAAATGATGTCCCAAAAAATAAAAATTATGGCCAAGAAAATACTTTAGGTATTCGGTTTTCGAATTTTAATTCAAGGCCGTCTGGTCCGAAGCGAGCTCCTTTTGTGAGCGTAAGGGGGAAAGTACCTTAGGGGAGTAGAGCATGTATATACGGCAGTTTTTATTGAAAATATTTATTTCCTGACTAGTCTAGACTAGAGTTAGATTTGTCGACCGTCTCTTTCCGTCATCGCAGATAAAAGGTATTGTAAAATTATTCATGATTTTCTACTACTCAAAACTTTAAACGCATTTATGTTGTTGGCCGGACTCGTAACTCAAGCAATTTTCGACCGATTATCTTGAAATTTTGAAAATGTCTTGAAATATACATTGTCTGTGGAAGTACGTGGTATTTTTTTTTTTATATTGCAGTGTTCACTTGTTATTAACAATTTTCTGACAATTTTTTAGGAAAATTTTGCACTTTTCACTTTAAAAGATCGCCATTTGGCCAAAAATCAATACATCACAAAAATTCTACGTACTTCTATAGCAGTTAGTATATATAATCGAAAAAATCCATTTGCTCATCATTATTTATAAAATTACATGAGCTGTAGGCCTGACGGTGGACCTCAAAAAAGTCGTCACAAAAACGCTGCACAACCGCCATTTTGTAATAAATTGTTTCAAAAAAATTATTGTAAGTAGTCATTGATATAAATAATAAAATCACGTTTTTGTTATCTCGATTTATTTTGTAGTATTATATAAAAGTATAGTATATAAAAAAAAATCTACAAAGAGCCTATTTTTCAGCCTCTAGGGTGGCTTAACCCCTTAAAAAATGCTGAGCAGATTTCCAAAATTCTTTCAACATTACAGTGCGTTAATATTCCACACCGTCTTTATTTCACCTAAATATTGGGAGCCGAGTCGATGCTATAGACTAGAAACTATATCACCGTAGGAGCCGAGCTACGCCGGACGGGTCAGCTAGTAAAAACTAAAATTGTATACATTTTTAGAACTATCAGTTCGAAAAGCATTCTAAAAGAAGTTCATTTCCAATTCAAGGGGAATTTGGCACCTACTGTTAATGAAATAGATTCACAGTACACAGTGTTTCTTCAGTTTCCCACTCGCACCGAAAATGCCACATGATGTTTTGAATTCCCTTATTTTCTTTCTTACTAAAAAAAAAAAGAAAAAGTTAAGAGAGTCTCGCAACATATCTCAAGGATCTCCAATTCTTTAAAGGCTCCCAACTGAAAAAACGGTGTTCGGCAATAAGTAATGTAATTCCTCTCGAAAGACTTGCCAATTCCTCGAGCAAGGATACTGATAAAAAACAATTTTATGTTTGTTGGCAGAGTGGGTAACCCCAGGACTTAGCACATTTCTCACTATCATACCTTGTGAGGATTATGGCAAAATATTGTAGGTCACCTCAATATTTTGCAATAAACTCCTAAAAATGTGTACAAAAACTCGCTTACGCAGATCGATATTGACGTAATGGGAGGAAACAAGCGTGATGTCATAAGTGATTTTGGGAACATTGAAACAGAACCGGCAAAACCAGTTTTCAAAAGCTAAGTGCAGGGAAAACACGAAAAACGAAGGGTCGTAGGTAGCGGAAGAGTGCAAAACCCCAAAGAGCCCGCCCAAAATCAAAATTGTTTGAGTAAGATATTGGTTGATTCCCAGGCTCAATTCGAACGGTATTACCATATACTTAAGGGAGTAAGTAAGCCCTATTTCTATAAATACTCTGTTTCGAAATCAATTTTAAATTGTAAAACTTTTAATCAAATATGTTTTTTACTCACTTTAACTTTACGAAGAAGGAAAAGGAAGGAAAAATACTTCGCAGAGCTCAAAATGCAATGTTATTAAAAAAAACTACAAGATAACGGTTTTTCTCTTTCTACTATCGTATATGCTATCAAATAAAAAAACTCGTTCACAAAAACAACCACAGATCGTTTTGTTTTCCCTTCTTCTATCTGTTTTTGCCTACCTCAAAATTACCAAAGAAATAGGACTATGGATCTGAATTTTCTAGATGACTGCAAGTTTTCTGTTGAAAGAAGAGAAATGCCCAGATTTAGCTATTTCAGTGAATGAAGTGAGTTGAAGTTAACTTATCTACTCATTTCACCAAATTCGAAAAACTGTGCTCCAGCAAAAGTTGAAACATCCTTAGAGTCTGACCATTTGTTTTTTGTACTGATTGCTAATGTTTATGTCTATGTTTCAAAGCCCCTTTGCTAGTATCAAAATGCAGAAATTCTGTGACGTTATCACCTGACCAAAGTTTCACCAAACTTTAGTGAAACTCTCATCAGAGAACAAATTCCTTGCAAAATGTTTTTTCTAGATAAATAAGCCTCCCAAATAACCTGAGTGAAACGTTAATGAGTAATTTGACGAACATCTTATTATCTCTCACGCACTCACATTTACTAGATAAATCGATTTTCAGTTAAAAGTGACTCCCTAAACCTAAGCTCACTGTTACATAAATATCAGCAAAGGTATATTAACGATAGTGTCAACTTTTTTATCATTAATATTTGCCATTTGTACTGTGATTAATGCTACTACTTAATACTACTACTGTTACCGAATACTACTAGTACTACACCTTTAATATAATTGAATTCGTAGCAATTTGCTTCATTCATGTAAATATATAATGCAAGCAGGCATTTAGACTCTTATTTATTTCTTTAAAGCTCCTTCTCCCTGTCTCCTCATCACATATAAGCTTATCAACTCAGAGAAACGGTAAATTTATTTGTAAGTATCAAATTGGTATTTTTCGATTAACATGAGTTGTTGTAAGTCAGTTGTCAACTGTGTAAGGTCAAGGTGCGTGCAGAAACAAATTAAAAAGTGTTTTGTGATTAAAAATAAAATGAACCGTAAGTAATTTGTACATAATATGTATACCTACATAGTACCCTCCATATTCTAAAGAGAGCTTCAACAGTAATGCTTAAGGGCCAATTCAAGTTCCTACATAAATGTATGCGTATGGAGTGTAATTTGATGACTTCTTTCAATTTATAGTTCATTATCTAAATTGTCTTATTTGTTTTAAAACCTCCGTCTCTCATTACCTCTACATACAATACAATCCCAATTTTACCTAAATGTGGTCTCTGTATAGTGAGCAGATGATTTTTTGAATAAAGGAAAAGTACACATTAATATTATAGAAAATAGAGGCAAATCTTACAGAGTAAGAAGACGGATAAAGAAATCCAAAACAAATTTCAATAAAATTTAAAAATAAACAAACTTTTCATTTTATTTTGTATGCTTCAACTGTGCTGCAACTAAGGCTTAAAAGAAGAGAGTCTTAACACACTCATCAGGGCGATTCTGTTTCTTTTCCACTACTTAATAGGTGTTATCATTGCTCGGAGAAGAAAGAAAAGTCCTTTCCACATACCAGGTCAATATTTATTGATAGTCTATCGAATTTATTTGTTGTTCGTATGAATCACTAGACGTTTTGTCTCGTGGAAAACTGATCATACATGAATGGCATCAACTTGAATGCTAATAAACTTATACTGTGTCAACTTTACCAAAAAAAAGAAGAAAATGCAAGAACACTTTTAAGTCATGCTTTTGGAATGAGTACGATCCCTTTTATAAGTAATCCTTTTTAGGAGATGCAGACAAAAACGTCTAGTGATTTTTTAATGGAAAACAAAAAAGCTCGATGAACCACTAGTAAAACTTATTTATGTTTTAAGCTGAAATTCGGCTTTTATTTGTACTGCCCTAGTTGAACCTTTCTGAAGTCAATAAAACAATTTGTAACCACACTAACAACCATACTTAACTCTTATGCGATAAATGTATATGCCATTGTTAATCAAAAAATAGATAAAACAGATAGGGTCGAGCAACAAAGCTGGGGGAGCTTCGGGACCCGACATTATTTACGGGACCAACAATTTTATGCCGAATACGAACGGCTCAGTTAGAAAGCGGTATTCAAGGCAGTCAATTCGTCACAAAAGGTCATAGGTACCCGTGGAAAAACAATTTTCTGTTTCTGGGATTGGAACCTTGAATGCCCACGGAACAGGCGGATAACATGTTGATTATTACCCCACGGGCACCACAGTTGCTATTCACTTGATTGCAAATAGTATTCACCTGAATCCTGGGTTAAGGATAACTTAGTTCCACTTTCAACACAGTTTTCCTCCAACTCCAATATTCTCCCCACAAAAATCTATCATCTAGGTTCCAATTCGACCCATTGAGTAAAGTTGAAAGATTTTTGAGCCCCGGCTAAAATTAATCCTTTTGTAGCCATTGAGTAGATGCAGGTTATTTCTTCATCTAACTCTTCCTTCATCAGAAATATAAATTAAAATACTGTTTAGACAGCAGAGGGATCGTTGATTGCCCTCTTCCTCTACTACCTAGTGATTAGTGCGCTTACTCCAAAATCACCAGTACCTACACAATCTCTCACTTCCTGTGCTCATCAAACTCAATCAGTTTCATTTTATTTAAAATAAAACTTGTTGAGCAGTTTTACCATCCTCATGATGATAAAATTGTCTTAAAATAGTAAAAAAGTAGACGAACCTGTTCTCCAGAGGACAGCAGCCCCGTTGACGATGACGATGACGACGACGATGGTGGAGGCCAGCAAACGTTTCTCCTTACCAAGTGGTTGTTGCCGCCATTAGCTACTTGAGGCATTCGGCTTGTTGCACTGATGATGTTGCCATTACAATTACCGGCGGTTACGCGATTTATGTTGCTGACGGTGCCACAACCGTTCCTTAAAAGGTGCGAACCATTGACAACACTTGCTGTGGGAATTATGGCAGACATTTCTACATTCTGCCTTCTAGCCGGGATCGGGGGCACAGCTATTGCTGGTAATACTTCTGAATTTCTTCTATTGCCCTCATTGGCGCGAATGTCAGTGGAGCACTTTCGATTCACTGATGATGGCAGTGATGGTGGTGGGGCAGCGGCTGATTGCAAACCATTCCTGCTATTGGTATTTATAGGATCCATTGACCTGGAAGGATTTGCCAAACTAGCTCCAGAATTTAACGAAAGCGACCGTGCAAAAGTACTCTTAAAATGCCGACATGGTAAATTGAAATCAAATTCTGGTGGTGATGAATCTGGAGGTTGGGGGGCTTCCCCTTGATGCACGATTGTTGTCGGTTGGCTGAATTGGTGGTTTTTGTTGTTATTATTGGCAAATGTTGTCAGCTGCGGTTGTGATTGCTTTGCATTGATTGCAATCATCGTGTTTGTCACGGATCCGTTGGTTGGTTTCAATATTGTTCTGTTTGCGCCGCACTTAATATTTGAATCCATTACTGGACATGGTAAAACTTTAAAAACTTTTTTTTCCAAAACAAGATCATGGATCACTTTTAGTTTACCTACACGTTCTTATTATTTTGTTGTTTCTTATTTGCATTCACACACACACAAAACAAACTAAAAGATTTCTTTACGTCGAATTCAAATATTTTTTTTTATAATTCTACGGATCACTGCTTTTATTTGTTGTTTTTCTTTTTTGCACAGTTTGATTTTGGAAAAAAAAAAATTATTTTCTTAAACACCGAACAAGAAAAATCTATACATATGTAGGTGAACCAGAAGAAGAAAAACAAAAAAAACTGGAAAAGAATCAACTGTCTGCTCGTAACGGCACTCAAACGAATTCAATTCAACGTACGTATCCACCATCGACGGACTTTAAACACAGACTGTGCAGAACGCAATGAAAATTTCCAAAAGACCGACTCGCGAAAAGGCGCAACACAGTGGCGGATGGCGGTATAGAAAGCAAAGCAAAGCAGCGTGTGAAAAACGATCATACTGCTACGAACACAAACACAAATGTGTACTTCTTTTTCTTTGGAGCAAAGGTGCCTTCGATCCGGAACGGAAAGGTAGTGCGAACTGCGAAGAGCGACGGTGATCCTCTCTAAGAGAGAAGAGGAAAGTGTTGCCATTTTTTTGTTTGACTGAGAAATTTTAGCACGCAGTAATTTTAATGAGTTTGGTGGAGTTTTAGTGCTAACACACTTAACATGAAAATGAAAGTACAAGGATAGTTGAATATTTAATAAAATTAGTAAAGGTTGGCTCTTTCACACTATTTGGAGTTGAAGGAAACTAATACTGTTGTTCTGCAGAAATCTGTTGCTCTTAGCTTAAGCCAGCGCAAATAAAATACTACCAGATGTTCAGAAGCTTGAAGGAGGTTAAAACGAGATGTTTGCATCATAAAAGGAAGTTTCGTAAGGGTCTGGGATGAGCATGTACGAAGAGATATTTTTGATTCTTTAGAGCATAAGTTGCCGATCAAGGTCAGGGGACAACCATAACACCTCTATTTTTTTTTAGCATTTAGAAAGCACAGATTTTTGCAAAGAAGCCGAAGCAATGTAACGCTATTCAAAACCTAATATGTACTTGTAATATGGAACACATCCCAGCGGTAAGGGAAAACGCTTTATAAGCTGCATTTTCTCTGCCCTTCAGAATCATACCGTGCCCTTTATACTGAAACCGTTTGAAACCGATTCTTACACAAAAAGTGACAGAGACAAATTGAAACAAAGTGAACAAGAACATAAAAGAAATTAGATGGAAGTGCTGAGTGGAGTTAATTTAATCGATATTGTAAGCTTTTCCTTCTTTTTGGTACTTTTTAGTGAACATCAACCAATGTACTCACGAGAACATCATTTTTGACACTGGACCACCAAATACTGTATTTTTAACATCAGAGAACAACAGTACATAACAGCGTAACACTAGCAAAGATTTTTTCGGGATTTAAAACTTTCTGAGAGTCCAGTGAAAGTGCCACTATTAATTCAAAAAATTAACAACGACAACACTGAAAAACTATGAATTATCAGATACAAAATACAATTTGGTAGGAAGCAGACACTCAGATCTCAGACTCAGACAGCACAGCTGATTTAATAACCATGAACGGAATTGAAACGTGCATTTAGGTATAGTATACAGCGTTGCCGCGGTAAAATTTTTTAAGGTGCCATTTTCGGTAACCAAAGGTGCCAACTGGGTGCCACCAGCCCTTCAAAGCTTAGAGGAATAAAGAACAAGAGGGAATACATACCACACACACACACCACGGCATCTGCCCTCGAACTGATTTCACAAGCACCACTTTATTTTCAGCTTTCAAAACCAGTTTCAAATCAGAAAATAAAGTGATGTAAGTAAATTCACTGACACAGCTTTATATTCAGCTTAATACGTATATCACAGATGGATCTCGTGTTACAAAAGCAACAATATACACAAATGGAAGTTACGGTTTTAGAGAAGTAATGGTTTTACCTCTTGTTCTTTATTCCTCTAAGATTCAAAGGCAGAGAGATATTTAAAAACACAAAAAACAAATACTTTCCCATAAAGTATCATTACGATTATTTGGGCATGAATTAGTACAAACACACACGATATGTATGTTTCACTACTAGAAAAAAAAAACATTCCTTTCAGTCTTTTTTGAATGACTTTATTAAGTTTTCTTCATTAAAATTTATCAAGCTCTTAAGGTGCCAAAATGAGAGCTAAAGGTGCCAAGGTGCCAATCGAGACTGAAGGGTGCCAAAATGGCACAATTGTGCCACTTCGGCAACGCTGATAGTATATAGTGAGGGCACGGTACATCTGTATATGCTGTATGATTTTTTCATCCCTTGGTCTACCTGTGGCCCTGTGGGTCTATGCCTATGAGCTGTGAACTGAGTTGTACGCTAAAGGGGATTAAAAGTTATGCAATAGTATATCCTGCTGTTTCATATACACCTTCTTCGTTTCCCCTTGCGAAACTTGCCGTAAGTACAGGAATGGAAAACAGATGTTCTTTTATTTTCTTCTTTCATTTTTATATTAGTGTGCTCTGTGCTGATGTCAGCAATGTATCACTCTTCCACTACCTGCTTTGCCATGCCTTCTTAATTTCAATTCAAACGCTTTTTTATGGAAATAAATATGAAAATGGTAGTTTAGGATGCACAAGATAAGCAAATCCTTGTTTAAATGAATGAGTATTTATGTACACTTAATTAGAATAAGGCAACGGCAAAAGTTGCACTTATTTCAAATAAATATGCAGCTCATTGCTGTTTTCTTTATTTATTCCTAAGAGTATGCAGTGCAGCTTATTGCTGTTTTCTTAATTTATTCCTATGAGTATGCACTGTACTTAAATTGAATTACACCGCAACTGAGAATCAGTAGTATACTTTTAGACACATTTTGTGGAAATTATTTGTAGAACGTAGCTGAAACTGATGTAAATTTTCGTTAACATTCGAAATAATTTCACATTCAGCCCTATTCTAAATTAAAATTCCCGGGGAAATGTTTCCTTTTCCCTTCTCTCTTATTCTAATTCTAATCGAAAAATTCCCGGGAATTTTCTCCTCTTTCAACTTTTCCCTTATTCCAAACGATCTTCGAATATGGGAAAAATCTCTTAGGGGAAAAGGGACGCATCCTAAACGTTAAAAAAAGGGAAAAAGAAAATTCATTTGGCGTAAATTTTTTCCCGACTGGTTAGCTGGAGAATTTACAAGAAAATTTACGTCTTTTTTGCTTTTTATTAAGAAATCTTGTTTTTTTAAGGTCGAAAACAACAAATAAGTGCTAGCTGAAAATTCCTTTTAATTTAATGGAAGCTCACCGCGATATTGCGTGTGGATTTCACGAAAAAGTAAAGAAGAAGTTTCAGTGTTTTCACATACGGCTGAAAATGAATTGAATTCCTCGGGTCCACCCACCAAAACCATACCATAACCGTTTAGCACATTTGGATCAGTGTAGGCATATCTTCTACTCAAAGACTTCCTGGACTTCGACTAGCACCTTACTTAAACTTGATTGAGCCAAACCAACACAGCACTCGTTTTCAACTCTCGTTTGGTATCCTTCTTCGGCGAAAAAAAGTTAACATGCACTCAAATTTACAAATCGATGGAACATTATTTGATTATTATTTTTTTTTTCATCAGCCTTAGCCGCTTGGTGGATTTTCTTCAAAATTTGGGTATGTGGGACAGCTTACAGAGAGGTTTTGGAACTGGCTTTCTAGGACCTACGACCATTTTCGTTCTCTCATTAACTTGCTCGTGAAGCAAATAGTCTTACTATAAGCCGTGGTGGAGGCCAAGGTGGAAAGTTTTTTTTTAGCTGCAAACCTCATTCACTTGAAAAGTGTACGGGTATCCTGTATACACGACGGCGCTGCGGTGTCGAAGAAAGTTTGGTGTTTTTTACTGCCCATGAAGTGTACTCCATACACTGACTGCAACTGAAACACTTTTAACTTATTTTCCCTTACGTCGCCGTCGCCGTCGTCGCCTCGGCCAAATTATGAGCAATGCGATCTCGAAGTGATCACAGCTCTCCCACCTCTCTGCTTCAAACTAGTGATCAGTTCGTGTTGTATTCTAGAAAGCGACAGCAATTCACAATCGTGTCTGAACATTGTATGATATTGCTTTTAAGCCAGGGTTCTCTTGATCTCTCAACAACACTTACTGTGCTGGTTGTGTTCTACTTTTTCAGAATTTCTGATGATACACCTGAGCCGCTTGACCTATTTTTTTTCCAAAATTTGAAGTCAGGGTTTGTGTCAGCCTACATAGAGAATTTGATTTCTAGGTCTAGAAATAACGGTACCTACCTGCCATAAAACCAATATGATACTTATTTTTTCTCGAAAACGACTCTAACGATTTGAATAAAATTTTATATGAAAGATTATTTCGTGATTGACTTTCTTATGATGTAAAAAACAGTCTAAAAACAGTACCCCCATAGTGCCGTTTTTTCTTTTGAACCGACTTTCTCTATAGTGGCTATTACGATTTTGAGGAAATTTTATATTTTACAAGTCCTAGGTTGTTTACGAAAGATTGCATATCAACATTTGGTAATCTTTGATTTTTATAAAATTTTTTTGTCATTACATCTTTTGGCAAGATCTTAACACTTAACACTTGATTTTTAAAAAACTCATTAAAAAAAAAAAATATTAAGCGTTTATATGTATTAGCAACTTCAAAAAAATGGCGTTTTCATATTTTCGACTAAAACCTATGGAACATTTAAATAAATTTGTTTTTAATATATTATGCGATGTACACCTACCTTGGTACGGTGCTTCCGGGAGGAGTTCTTTTTGATGGAATGCCCTTAAAAATATTGCTCTACGCTGACGACATTGTAGTTCTCTCTGAATCTCCCAACATGCTCCAGATCATGATAAATAAACTTTATTGTTACTGTAAACTGTGGAACCTACAAATAAATACAGCTAAATCAAAAATAATGGTATTTCGAAATGCAAACGGGGCGGGTCGTCTTGCAAGAAATGAAAGTTGGGCTTGGGGAAATGAAAAACTAGAAACTGTTAAGGAATATAAATACCTCGGTGTTTGGATTACTCAAACGCTATCATTCAAAAAGCACTTACAAGAAAAACTTAAAGAATCCAAACGCGCGATAAATTGTAATTGGAAAACAGTATTCTGCAATCGAAATATAGCTCCAAGTGCAAAATACAGAATCTTTGATGCAGTAGTCCGATCAATTATGTGTTTTGTGGCACAAGTTTGGGGTATTCTCGAGTTTGAAGAAGTAGAAAAACTCTTACGATTTTTCTTAAAAGAATATTCAGACTTCCAGAAAACACACCAACGTACATGTTGCACCTTGAAACTGGTCTACCACCACTGTATATGTACACACTTGATATACGCTTCTCATACATAATAAAGACTTTAAAACACCCTAATCATCGCCTCACAAATAAAATCGCTTTGCATCTTAAAAACAGAAATGAACAATTTTTTTCGGAATGGAGAAGACTGAGCCTCGAGCATGATGTACAACTCCAGCTAGAAAATGAAGATTATTTAAGAATAAACCTGCAAACTCTTTTAAGTAAAATTGAAGATTCAACTAGAAATGCTTTCATCGAACAATGTCAACAAAGTCAAAAAAGAAGCTCCTATAATTTTTTAAACCATCTCCTGGGAGAAAACAACTACTTTAATGACAAGAATAGTCTAGATGTTATCAGTACTATCTTTAAAGCGAGAGGCGAACTCCTCAGACTAAATTACGTACCCTACATAAGGGAACAAAATACGGAATGTACCTTGTGCAATATGAGAACTAGAGAAGACATATGTCATTTCATAGGCATCTGTCCTATCTTCAACTCAATCAGAAGATCAATCTGGAGAAAAAATACTCTTACTGGAGATGAAATTCAGGGTATTCTTAATGGCGATAATTGGACACTTCTTTACTGCTACATCAAAACTGCCTATAAATATCGAAATCAAATCATAAATGAAGCTTTTTAATCCTACCTTTAATTTTATATTCATATAATTCCTTTTTATAATTTTTGTATTAGTTTATCTATTTGTTATTAATGTAAACTTAACGTTAAATTAATTCATACTTTGTATAAAGAAATTTCAAAGCTCTCTCTTCGGCTGACGGCACATGCCAATGCTTTTTTGTGAATAAATTTATACCAAACTATGTAATGACTTCTTATAAATGTAAATAAAAAATCACATTTACTACTACTACTACTACTACACCTACCTTGCCTTAGAATACTTGCGCGGTGACTCCTGCTGGATATGTCACCTTAATCACCGTTCCTTCATTCATATCCATGATCATCCGCGCATAAGGCGCTGGAGCTATTTGTTGCCTGAGGGCCAATCATATTAGATCTGTGGTTGTCGACTGAATGCTTTTTCGACACACAGCATGCAAACACTATTTAAATTTGGGAGCGTATCGGAATCCCGCTTTTTAAAATCCCGTTTTTTAAAATCCCGACAAAAAAAGTTTATAATCCCGTCTTCTTAAATACCGTTTTGTTAAAATCCCGTTCGTGACAATCCTGTTTAATCAAAATCCCGTCTATCAAAAGCCCGCCTTTTAAAATCCCGTTTAATCCCGCTTAGCCCGTTTTATATTTGGATAAGTATTATTCAATATTGTTCATTTAAACTCTACATATCAGTTCTCAATTGTTGAAAGTTTTGTTGTCTGAACATTTTTTAAAATAAAATTATCTAGACCAAATATTCTTCTTCTTTTTTATATTTAATCCCGCTTTTGTAATCAACACCAGGTGTTTTATTTTAAAAATCGCGCGATTTTTAAAATAAAACACCTGGTGTTGATTACAAAAGCGGGCTTATAAAAACGGGATTTTAATAAACGGGATTTCAACAAACGGGGTTTTAAAAAAGCGGGATAATAACAAAACGGGCTTAAAAAAACGGGATTTTAAATGCGGGAAAATAAAAAGCAGGATTATAAAAAACGGGATATCGAACCCTACCCTTTAAATTTAAACACTGGTGCTGCTTGAAACTGAAACATGAGTGAAATTGGCGACAAGCAGTCCACATATATGGTTACACTCTCGCTATATGAATCCAAAGTATCTTCTAAGCTGCTTAGTTTATGAGACAAATGGCAAAATTTAATTCAATGTTTCATTCACTGACAACTTTTAACTTTTGATCAATTTTCCAGGTCATTTGAAGGAAAGGTGGCTCTTTCAAATAGAAACCCATGTTTTCAGTTACCGATTTAACGGAGGAGCATAAACTCGGAGATGGTGTCTGCAAACTTTAAGAGCGTTAACTCCAATTTTCGAGTAGACATGCAATAACAAGTTTGGGTTCAAAATTTGAGCCTACATATTCGTTGTGTGATGTTGCTGTGTCAGTGGGACAACAGGTTGGTCGAAGTGTCGAAAATGTCGCTGCCGTTCAGGCGTCCGTATAAAACGATCCAAAACAGTCAATTCTACGGCGTCCTACCTATTAGGCTCATCGAACGAAGTCGAGATTCCATTCACTGTTGTTTTGATTGTATTTCAAGCCGATAATAAAGTTTGTTAAAAATCTCAAATGATTTGCGTTTAAAAATATATATATATTTTAAATATATATATAAAAAACCTAGTGCACATATGCTCACCTATATCACAAAGCCTCTCGTAGCAATTTCTGACTACGAATGCCAAAAACCCACAAGCAGCCCAATATTTCCTTTGCTGTATATTGCGCTCTATCTCCAAAAGAAAGATGTATCAAAAGACAAAATGCGTAATCGCGTATGAATTATATTGCTGTTATTAGACTTAAAGTTTCGGAATGTAAAACGCATCAACTTGGACAGTAAACAACGCTGGTTTTAACCTAGCGCGTTGTTTACACAATCGATAAAATGATAACTACCATATATCAAAATCCAAAACTCATCGTTCTCTTCTTCATTGTTAATTATTGCGAAACAACTTTTGTCGACTAAAAAACTTTCAACCAATATTGTTTTGTTTGAACAAAACGAAAATTAAGTCCCTTACAGTGTTAAGAAATAATAATTATCATCATCGACTAAAGATTTCGCTCTACAAAATGAAAAGAACTAAAACGTGATTTGGTTCCTCCGTGCCATAAGATCCCCAACAGGTATTCCATCAAAACATATTACTGAGCAAGCATTTTTCAAGGAGTTACATAAACCAGGTGACGGCGATATGTTGGTATATTTTCTTATTTTCTTTACATTTTATAGCGACTGTTGTTGAAATAGTCATTTAAAACTTAGGTAAACATTCATAGGACACAACACACAGTACATTTCCAACGCGTGCCACAATTCGTTACTGATGTTTTAAGAGCCTTCTCGTATTTCGTATGTAATTAAATTGAAAGTGGTATGACCGCTATAAGAAAAACACAAACACAAACAAAACCGCAAACTTAACTTTTAATGAATAAATGTGGTTAAACTAATTTCCGTGTGTGATTCCCGATATAAAGTCCAAAGAGCATACAAGCTGCTGTATAGCGTTACATCCAAATAAGTCATCTATCAATCACATCATCACCCATGAAAAAATCAATCATCTCAGAATAAGAAACACAATGTATGACTTGTATCATAGATGTCAAGTATTTCCCATTGCTTAACTTGACAACAGGCTTTGGTGTGAGGTGAAAACACTTCAAAAAGCTTTACCTTTTCTAACGCTTTGTTCGATTACAAACAAATAAACAACAATCTTGAAGTCAATATTACATCAGAATAATAATTAAATTGAATTGAATTGCAACGTACTATTAGCTTCTTACTGATTATGATGATGAACTTTTTAATAGGTGCCTTATCAACAATTTCAACGGATTACATCCAAGATTCGATGTTACAACAACTATTACGTGTATTTGCAGGTTCATTAACTAGACAACATAACTGCTGCATGAATCGAGCATGCACTTAGAGATTTCAATTTTAAGTTTGAAGGAGCAAAGAGCAAAGTTGTTCTTTAGAACGACTTCAACTGAAACCAAATATGTGGGATAGGAAAAAATTTAATTCGATAAGAGAACACTCTGAACAAATTTTGGGGGCAGATGCTTTTGGATGAACACTTTCTCGATGCGTGGACTACTTGTGGAATTAACTATAATAGTATATTAGCTAAAATTAGTTTTGTCATAGATCAGCCAAAGCATGGGTGACGGTGGCTGATGGTAGGATGAATCTGATAAAATTTGTGTAGGTAGATGTTAACATACACTAAAGACGAGAATTTAATAAAATCTAGAAGTTAGTAAAATTAACCCCAACGTACGAGTATATTGAAACCAGGGACCGAATTACCGCACACGTGATCGAGTAATACTTACTTACTAAGGTGGGCATTACAGTCCGGGCTGAACCTGGGCCTCAACCAACATCCTTCTATAACGACTTCGATTTCGGGCGAGCTCTTTCCAGTTTTACACTCTTAGTCGGTTGAGGTCTTCATCCACTTGATTGCGCCACCTAAGACGAGGTCTTCCCCTTCCGCGATTTGCCTGCAATGTGCTTTTGAACACCCGACGAGCCGAAGCGTTTGGGTCCATCCGCTCTACATGGCCCAACCATCGTAGCCTCGCGATGCGTACTCTTCTGGCTATGCCCATGTCGCGGTACAGCTCATACAGCTCGTTGTTGTATCTTCTTCTCCACACATTGTCTTCGCATACGGGACCAAAGATCATTCGGAACGACCAAGGGTTTTCTCATATGCTTTCGATAAGGTCCATGCTTCCGCTACGTAAAGCAGGACTGGGATGATCAAGGTCTTATACAAGGTTACCTTGGTTTTTCTGGAGAGGTTTTTGTTTCTCAATTGCCTTCTTAACCCAAAGAAGCAACGGTTGGCAAAAGCCATTCTCCGTTTGATCTCCGCACTGATGTTGCTGTCCGTGTCTACAGCGGATCCTAGATAGACGAAGTCCTGTACTACCTCGAAGTTATGTCTGTCTATTGTGACGTTTTGTCCAATTCGTCAATGTTCTGTGTCCTTGTTAGATGACATGAGTTCGGGGTTTGCCATCCTGGCAGGATCTTTTAACCTTTTCGTAAAACTTCCGAATCTCGTTCCTGTCATGGCACCTCTCTATTTCCTCAAACGAGCGCTTCTCATGTTGCTTCTTTTTCTTTTTGAGAAGTCGGTGTTCTTCCCTTCTTTTTGTAGATCTCGTTATACTGATCGTAAGCAGCCCTTGTTCGTTTTTGCATCAGCATTTGTCGTGCTTTTTGTTTGGCTACATTTGCATGCCTGCATTCTTCATCGAACCGTGGGTTTCGTTTTGTTGGCCGAGTGAAACCCAGAACCTCAGAGGCAGCAGTTCTGATGGCTTCTTGGCATTGCTGCTAATAGTCTTCAATGCTTAATGCTGGCGGCATGGGATTCAAGGATAAATTGAAGGGACACTCGATTGGAAAAGGCATTAGCAATCTCTTGCGATTGTAGCTTTCCGACGTCATATCTCTTCACAGCGTTAGTTCGTGCGAGTCGTGAACAAGATATCCTCATTCGTACCTTGGCTACAACAAGGTAGTGATCCAAAGTTGGCCCCTCGGAAAGTTCGGACATCTAACACACTGGAAGAGTGCCTTGCGTCGATCGTAACATGGTCAATTTGGTTGATGGTTGATTGATCTGGGGATCGCCATGTGCCTTTTTGAATTTTGAGATTCGGGAAGCGTGCACTACTTACAACAAGATTTATAGCCCCGCAGCAAAATCGATTAGCTTTAGTCCGTTTTCGGAGGTTACGTCAAGAAAGCTATGCTTACAGATTGTATTTCCAAAGATGTCATCCTTCCCTAGTTTTGAGATAAAATCGCCAAGAACGATTTTCACGTCGTGTCTAGGGCACTGCTCATATGTTTATTCGAGGAGCTCGTAGAAACAGTCTTTGGAGTTGTTGTCTTTCTCTTCTGTGGGGGCGTGGGGGCATATTAGGCTAATATTGGCGAATTTAGCCCTGATGCGGAAGGTTATTATACGCTCATTAACTGGATTTTGGCTAATCACCTTATCCCTGAGTCTTCCTCTAACGACAAATCCGCACCCAAATAAGCGCTGTTTCTGTTGTCTGTAGCAGTCGCCATAGTAGATGTCACAGTTTTTCATCTTCTTTATGCCCGGTCCACTCCATCGCACTTCTTGGATGGCGGTTATGTCTGCCTTACAGCGGTCCAGGGCGTCCGCACAACAATTTGACATTTCTTTCACCAGTATTTAATCGAATTGAAGTCGATAAATTAACAACAGACTGATGACTGATGTGTGTAATATATACCGAGTTTTGAAAGAAAAATAGTACTCACTCATTCAATCACTCATGCGGTAATTCGAACCCAAGTCTAGTCACACAATGTTTGATCATTTACGGAGCTACTTACTTCCATTAGGATGTGAAAAGAATGAAAAATTTTGTTATGTACGTTTGCGAGATCGATTTAAAAAACTTAAAAGAATTTTTTTTTCTCTTATCTTTTATTTGCACTTTCTAATTGAGTATCACTCTGCTGTTTCCCTTTATAATTAGCCCATTAACCTACGGTTTTAGTTCTTGGTTTACCATCTCAGCAACTGTTTCAAAGGAACTTGAGAAGTTTGAAAGAAAAGTTCTTAGGTTCTGCACTGGAAAGTTCCGCAGGCCAAATAGAAAATGGTTCTCTAACCAATATTTATATAGCCTATCCAATGTGACACCCTTAATGTCATATATGATAGGCTTATTGAAGAAAAGACTGAGCTCTATCAGTGAACATCCCAACCCTCTCATCAGAGGTTTATGGGACGCTAATATAAACGAAAGCGCAGATAATCATTATTATGTATCGCCATTCAATATGTTGCACAATAGATCGCTATATTTATTGGAACCCAGACTGAATGAATCAACTTTGCCTTTTTATGAAAAAGCCTCTATGGACCTTCTGAGAGGATAGTCTTAGTATGAGAATGAAACATGACTAAATGACTATACATCTTCATAATACCCAATTAAAATTGAATACATAGCCCTCGGTTTGCTATAAATAAAATGTGAATTAGAATTTTAAACTTACAAATATATGAAATGTTTACAAAAATTAGAAAATTGCTTGTTTAAATATGTTAATTTATATTCAAACTAAGTTATAACTTCAAAAATTTTTGCTAAACATCTAAATTATAACTTTGAAAAATAATGCTTTTAACGAATGTAATTTAATATATTCGTACATCGTGTTTGTTATTTTATGTCTTTTGTCCTAGTCATTAGTTTTAAGTTTGGCCATGAGCCGTCAAGAGAACGTATGTCGGGAGCAAGCATACGATTATTATTGTAAGAGATACATTAACGCTGTAAATATATTGGGAGCAGAAGATTAGTTTTCTACTTTTCTTCAAAAAATTATAAAGTACTGTAAAGCCAGACATAATTTTGGAAGTCGGCTGATATAAAAAAAAGAAATTGTAATAAAAAAAAACATTGTGAAATATAAAGTCTCAATAAAGAAAACTGAACTGAAACTGAACTTAGCCCATTAACCATTCCTGAAGTCAAAAGAACCCTGTTTTTAAGGACATAATCAATAGCCTTATACCAATAGAAATGAGTTCAGTAAACAAAAAATTCGTAAGGAGTTTTAAGTCTCAGGCTATAGAAAGACACAACTGAAAAGGATTTTTTCATCTACATTAAAGTGGTGGAAGTGAATATAGTGGGTAGAGTCACCAAAATAATTTCTCTAAGCCTTTTGACACAGCTTACAAACCCAAATTATGTCCAAATTTTTACAAAACCAAATTTTTAACCGATACTGTGTCGATTTCATTTTCGACCTCACATAAGGATCTTTTATGATCCCTTTTCTTCTCAGTGTTCGTAAACAACAATCTTCCTGATAATAATATCTATTCTTTGGTTCGCATGATTTTTAAATGTACTAAATTTTTTTTTTTATTTATTTAATTTGTAGTTCGATAATACTTCTATTTACATTTATTTAATTATTTAACAATTTAATTCAATAATTTAAGTTGCAAATTAGAACTCATTGAGGACACCAGTAGTGTGTGATTTTATTTAACAAAATTAAAGGTTTTTTTGTTGTTATTTTACAATTTCACAATTATGGCATGGCTTTTGCCGTCAGCCAGAAGACACCATGTCATCGTGTTAATTAGTTCAACCATCTGACCACCTTCATGCTTAAGTTCACCGCAAAGGGACAAAAGCATAAATGATTGTGTTCATATCAATTTAAATATTGAAAAACTACAATGCTGAACTGAGTTATTGTTCATACACTCATGCGGGAATCGATGCGATGTTGTCTCC
Source organism: Melanostoma scalare (assembly GCA_949752695.1). Lineage (NCBI taxonomy): Eukaryota > Metazoa > Arthropoda > Insecta > Diptera > Syrphidae > Melanostoma > Melanostoma scalare. The sequence continues at coordinate 147,915,703 of OX456984.1, read as the reverse complement.
ATGTTTTGTATAATGATTTTCAAATAAAAAAGAATAGTTTCAAGATATATGAAAAATCTCGTAAACTTGATTTATTCTTTAAATTATATCCCAACTTTCATAAATATTATTTTTGTTGTGACACAATAATAAAGAAATACAGAAATTTCAACGTTTAAAATTTATTAATTTCATAATTTTTTCACCGAATTAATAAATAAAGAAGTGTCTTTTCTATTTTCCATCTAATTTTTTCACTTCAAATAAACTTTCAAACAAAATTTTCTGTTATGAGGCTAAGAATCTTGACTTTGGGTGTCCATATAACACAAAGGCTAAAAGAGGACATAATTTAAAGTTACTTCCACTTGATACAAAACTTTTTTACTAATACACAACTGGCCTTATAATACATATCTATAAGAATAATTATGTACATATGTATGTATATCAGGGGCGAACGCAGAAAAATTTTTCGGGGGGGGTTTTGAAAAAATATATTAAATATTCACGAACAATTGTTCTTAATATGTGTTTGCTTTTTTTATACTCTGTATTGATTTGCTAGGAACAATCCTAACTTATACTATAAATGCAAAAGTAGCTCTGTTTGTTCGTCTTTCTATGTTACCATCTCCCGCCCAAACAACTGAACCAATTCAAAAGAAATTTTGTACAGAGGTAGTCTAAGACATGAGAAAAGACATAGATAAAGTCTTTTCAATCTAAAGTTTTATCCCACTTCCTACGGGAACGGGAACGTAATCGAGAACTTAGAAACTACTGCACCGATTTCAAAAATTCTTCCACTGTTAGAATGCTACAATATCCTAGAGCGAGTAACATAAACTTTAACTCATTCCCATATTCCTATGAGAACGATCACCATATTCCCACAGGAACGGGAGTCGTTCCTAATATTTCGAAATTAAATCTGTCTGAATTAGTTTTCTTTGTTCCATTATTGCCATGGGAACGGAAGTACTTACGGCAAAACAATTTTATTTGGCAAAAGATGAAAAAAGTAAGAACATCGTGTGCAAAAATGTATGTACTTAAGTAAAATAATATAACAATAAGTTACTGAAAAATTAAAAATGCTGCCGAAAGCCACTATTCCACGCGGAGGAAGTCGCGGGCACAGCTAGTATTTTATAAAATAAAATCAATGCGCTTTGGAACTTTTGCCATTATATTTATAACGTCCTCATAATCAACCTCAATACTCCTATAGATGTTCAGCAACATCAAACCGTTCAGTCGCTCCTCGCTGGTTCTTCCTCGCAGATAAGTTTTTAATCTGCGCAGACATGAAAAAGATCGCTTGCTTGAAGCATAAAACAATGAACTGTTTTATATAGGGACGAATCACAAACATTTAAGGTGTTTATAAAGTTGTTGGGCAGTTTATCGTTTGGCATACTCAAGCAATGTTCATGGGTATGCATATGCTTATTCATACATAAGTATACCCTTTCCTAGTTGCCGTTGTCGATCGCATTCTTATACAGAGCCAGAGCGGGTGGCTTTTAGTATGTGTGATGAAAATTTTAATTTTCGTAGATTTCGGTAGCGACTGCCGTTAGCTTTGGAGTGACCGATACGATGTGTTTCGATCGCAACTGCCTTTAGTTTTGAAGCGACAAATGCGATGTGTTTGCAAGTAAGTAGGAAAGTGAATTTTCATATATTTCTATAGCAGGTCCCGTTGTATACGACCCAATACTACCTCCACATCAACAAACCAAAAAGTCATTCCAAAACGTGTGAAATACCTGAAAATTTACTTATCGATAGAAAAGAAATTGCTTCCGCATTTGGAGGGATTTTTTCGTTGACAGAATGAAATTTTCAGATGAATTTTATGTTTCCATTTTTTATATTTTGGTTTTTGTTTAAAAAAACTAGTGGTTATTTTTTTATTTCACAAATTTCGGGGGGGGGGGGGGGGGGGGGGGGTTTCAACCCCCAAAACCCCCCCCTGCATTCGCCCCTGAGTATATTATCCACTAAGTGGGCAAATATTTATTTCATTTGCAAACAAGAAAACAGGGAACAAAAAGGGGGCGAACCAAAAGAAGAAAAAGCAAGGGAAATCATTTCACTACCAGCTGACTGAAAATCAATTCAAAAAAGTTAACGTTTCTCTCGTGGAGTCATTGAGTGTATACTTCTGGTTTTTTAATGAATAAAAAGTGCAACGGCTGGCGACATCGGTAATCTGGTAAGTGTAGGCTGGATGAAATGAGGAAAATCCACCATCTTTGTGATATAGAAAAGTCAAAGTCAGTCAAAGCTGAGGCAAAGACTGTACACCACTTCTTATGCGTTCACCATTCACATTCGGTTCACAATTTTGGACAATGTACAAAAAGTATGAAAGTAAAGTTACAAAGCTTGATAGTACTAAAAGTACCGAAACCCGTGGAAGCATTCATGTCTAAAATTCTATCTGGGGAAGAATACCTAGAGCACCGAAATAGTAGTTCAAAGGAGAGATCCAAAAAACCCTGTCAATGTCATACAACGTTCAGAAAGATTCGTGAAGAAATAAATGGAAAACACTGCATTGCAGACAAATGCATCAACATCGGAATTTGGTTGTCCTTAGACATGGAGCATTCTAAACTGGAATGGTTGCTGACGCTTTCTGAGATCAACGCTGCGTACCTCACCAGTGGATCGATACTGTGAATCAGTTAAGTGGGAAAGCTGTGATCCATTCAAGATTATGATGCTCGTAACGCCGGAAAAAAGGGGATAACACAAAGTGCATGCTTGCCATTAAATTAAACAGGGTGTCCCGTAATTCGTGTTACATACTTTGGGATGTGATTCTCGGTCATATTCTAAGAAAAACATTGACATGTACCTGACCTGTCTTAAATTCTTCTTATCTGTCAATAAAGATGGTAGAGACCTAATTTTAGAGTTTTTTTTTTTTGTAGAAATAATAATCCTTAAAACTGTATTTAAATTGGGCGGCTCCTATAGGCTTGGAGTTACCAATTGCAAATTGCGACATTGAATTGTTTGACCAATTTTCTTATGTAAAAAAAAAATTTTTAACCGATAAAAAAATTCAATCATGGGAAGAAAACAATATAGCCACTGATGTGTAGAATGTTTCATCCACTTTACAAAACATAGAGTTCCGTACAATCATATGCTGAAAATTGTCGCATATATTCTAGCTCTGCCAGGCTCATCAGCTCCTTTTGAACGAATATTTTCTATTATCAACGATTTATGGTCCGCTGAAAAAACTCGATTGAGTATTCAAACATTAAAAGATATCTTGTACATAAGATATAACATCAAGATGACTGCTTGGAGTTTTTCGAATTTATTAAAACTCAAACAGAATTATTGAAAAAAATCGGATCAATTGATAAATATGCTTTTAAGAATATCAAAAATGATGAATAAAGTGAATTGAATTAAAAAAGGTTTTCAAGATGTAGAAAATTAAATTTTTGTTTAAAATTTTTAGTGGAGTGCCGTTAGACATAAAAATGGCAAAACCTCGGAATCCAGGGCTGGTCCATAGATTTTCATGAAATTTTCGGAAATATGTTTTAAATAGCGTATAGAAAAAAGTTAAAAAAAAAAATTTCACCGCTTTTAAATTTTTAATTATTTTTATAATTAATTAATAGCTTTTAGAATTTTCTTTTATTTATGTAGGATGTTTTACATACGGTTTGCCAAAGGCTTAAGACGGATAAGTTTTTTAATTTTTCTTATAACTATACTTACACGCTAACAATCTATAAAACTAGCTTATGCTTTATTAACTTAGTGACTCTATAAGCGGGTACTCTAAAATATTCGGCCAAAGGATACCTTACCAATTAACAACTAGAACTAGTTAAAACTAAGAAAAGTAAAATAAACTTAGTTTACAAGATCATATACTCTTGTGTTTTCTAATTAAAACAACTTAAATGTACTATTGTCTAGTTCTAACTAGAGCAGTCACAGTAGTGTAAGCGCCCGATTTAAAACCTTAATCTTTAACATGCATAAAACTAATGACATGCAAAGAAGACAACGTGCAAAAAGAAAACAAAAGACCATCGATCTTCAACTTAAGACTGCTTTAATTAGACTGATCGATTATGTGTTACAAAATTAAGAAAAGCTTTTCAAGAAGTTTAACAATAAGGTAAAATATTACTTAAGAGAACTGTCTCTGGTGATCATACGATCTTTCGGTTATGTTTTACCGATAAAAATTATAAACATGAATGTGATTGCATTAATACAAACAAATAGCAAAAAGCTTTTATGTTTCCATGCATGTGATCGTAAAGAAGAGTACTACCAGATGAACATTACTTAGGAATTCTAAGATCGTAAGCAATCAAAATATATCTCTTACAGTAGCTTTAAGGTTTTTTTTTGGGTTTTGTAATTTTTTTTTGAGGTTTTTTGTATTTAATAACTTTTTTCTTCTAATTTATGTTTTTTTACCATTTTTTTTTTTTTTTTTAGGATTTCTGTGTTTTTTTTTTGTTTGCCACTGTTCCCACTACCAATACCCTAAGACTTACACGCTGAACCTGTGTAAGCTAGCCATTGGCGACTCGCTATCAATATCAATTGCAATTTGTTGTTCGGCAACCACCAGAACAGTTTCGACTTTTTAGCAACGTCACGACGATCGCGATCAGGAACCGCCCTACTGAAGGAGCTCTTCAACGTCTCCACCTACTGCGTTGACGTCTCGGTTATAAACGAGCCATTGTTCCACGCACCGCCGCGCCGGCAGACATGGTAGATAGCGGAACCGCCAATCTATCCTGTATCAAACCTTCCATGTCAAAATAGGGGAAAGAATCCGGTGGGACAAATCTAATGAAGCCGCATCCATACGTTTTTTTGAAATAAAGGTACTGATCTAGCCAGAGGCCGATATATTTGACTACTACTTTGTTTGGCATGTGACTTTTTTCTCTGAGCAAAAATGCAGGTTTCTGGAAAAAGAATTTTTTTTCAATTTCTTAAAAACTATCAAAAATTTGTTCGTTCGGTTTTCTGTGTTTGATCAAAAATAAATTAAAAAACAAGGCAAAATTTTGAAAACATATTTCTTAGTGAAAAAAATGTTTACCATTCATTGAATTAACTTGGACTGGCTTTTAAAAACACTAAAGTTTGTTATAGTGAACGGTTTGGTTGATTTTTAGCAATTAAAAAAACAAATTAAGTCAATTTTTTGTAAAACTGCCCCTCCCGCCTAAACAGATTAAGACAGACTCCACTCCCACATGACTTTTTTCATGTCTTGATCCAACCTATCCATCCTGAGCTTTTGTCGCATCTTATGCAAAGCACCCTGTATAAGAAGATGATGTCGTACTTTTCTAACACGCAATATTTGGTCGGAATGCGGCGACTATTAGCAAAATCATAGAATATACACGCTGTAAGTTTCATATTTTTAGGGAAAAATGTGCATTCCGATCAAATATTGCGTCTCAGAAGAGTACAACAGAATCAAATTGATAAACTCACTGTCGTTCTGGGCGATATGCACGCTGGAGTTTGGGTCAATTATTCTGCCTTCTTTTAATTTTTTTAATTTTTCCTTTTTTCTTTTGTTAAAGTGTCAAGTAGTTAGTTAATGTATTTCTTAATAGTTAATACACACTAGAAGGCAAAAGCATCGCAATTTTACTGGCGCACTAGCGCGCACTACCATTAACTATCGCGGGCCAGCAGATAAGCTCACTTGTGTTAGCCGCAACCAAAGGCTTAGTGTCTGTCGCTAGATTTAATATTATTATTATTTTTTAAGTATTTATGTGTAGAACTATGTACATATTTAAATAAAATGTTTTAAATAACTTCCACAAGTTTTTCCTCTTGGATCTAATTTATTTCATTCAAACCAAAATTACAAAACTGCCTACTAACTCGATGTCAAATGTGTCGAATCTCGAATGGTATGGCAATGAAATGAAAAAAAAAAAAAAAAACAGAAAACGAGACTATTTGATTTCCCTGAGACATTCCAACCAAGCGACAAATCTTTCAACATAAATATAATAATATTATAAATAAATCTTCCCACATCCCACATAAGTGTACAAGAACACAGCCCTCCAACATAAACTTTTTTATTTTTGCCAAAGTCATAATTTTTATTACGAGACGACCACAACATTATTTCAATAATCATTTTTATTCGAATTTAAATATGTAGAAAGATTGAGAACTATCTACTTCCACAGGTTACCGATCTGTAATCTATTATTGAACACAATTCCGTCAAAGCAAGTACTCAGTCTCTAAAGAGTTCACACATATCTGAGATACCTACCTAGTAGTCGGTGCAGCAGGTAGGTACAATCAAAATTTGACAGTTGCCCTTTGATGACACATGATTGGCTCCATATACCTACACCTTCCATAGATAAAAAATGTCCACCTCTTTTATTTTTCTTCTTTACAAAAAAGCTGGCATCTACCATCTCATAAAAAAAAAATAAAAGCTTTCTTTCGAACATTTATAGTGGGTGCTAAAGCTGATATATCGACCTCCTGCCCCAATCTGCAACTGAATTACAAAATACACACATACGAGTACACAGGAGCAGGCTTTTAAAGGTAAACGTATGGTGCAACAGAAATTTGGCTTTATTGCGCCTCGCCGCACGTAGTATTACATTATGTCATGCCAAATCCAACGTATGCTGGTGTATTAATAGAGCTGCATTTGCATGTGTTCATGTAACACTACTATCACACAAGCATGTGCTTGGTCGAGTAGATATACTCATACTCATTGTTCTGCTGATGCCAGCGTTTGCCTCCCCTTGTTGGACTTAGAACTAAGCACGAGCCCCACTTGCGGCCAATTTACCAACACGAAAGAAATCGGCCCTCCAATCACCCGCACCGCATCCCCTTATCGAACTATTACCAGGCGCTATTCTCAAAACCGATGATGGTGCCAGTGCCACTTAGTTTGTGTGTGAGAATAACATTTGACGCTTGTGTTAGCTTTTCGTTTATAAAAAGCTTTGGATTTTGACATTTCACAGATACTTTATCGTGCCAGCAGAAAAGCTGAATAGAATTGGAGGGGATGGGGACAGCCAAAACCACGTGGTTGTCATTGTCAGGCACTCGTTCATTTTGTGCGGCTTTTTTTTTGCGTAAATCCAGGAATTCGTTTTGTCCTACTGCACGCGTATAGAGTAAAACTGCCATAAGACAGTAAATGCCTTTGGGATTGAATCTAACTGACAGATTAATCCAATACATCAACTGACGAGGCGAACAATGTGGTCAGAGAAGCGATATTTGGTTCTTCCGTTCAACGTTTATCTTTCATTCTTTTTTTTTAATTTCATACCTATTAAGCCCTCGAGGTTTTCTTGTAGACTTGATGATAAATTAATGCGCGTATGTTTTGTGTGTTGCTGGCTATGGCTACGTGAATGAGTCTTATTCACGTGACTTTTATATTTAAGCTGCACGACACAATGAAAAACAAACTTGAAAGATAAGAATATTTGTTGCCAGTATCTCAGCCACAAGGGTTGTGTGTTATCACAATTTAAATAGGTAGGTACCCAGAAGTGTTGCCAGTCGTGGTTTTTCCATAAAAATTTTCGATGTAACTTTAATTATGTTCGCAAGGCATGGTTGAGCGAAATGCGGCCGGGTCTCCCCAAGCTCTGTTTGTTTTATTTTTATTGTCAATGATATAAGAACTCAGTGCTTGGTAATTTTTTATCTCCATATTAGGCTTATGAGAGGCCTAACTATAGAATGAGATGGTATCTTCCGACTCAAAAGGTTTAATTCAGCAATGGGTTCTGAAAAACTCAAAGACATCAGTTCAAACAGCTTTTAGTATTGAGTGATTCTCTTTATATCTTTTTAAAGATCAGAATGTTTCGACAACTCGGCAACTCCTATTTTTATTTTTGAAACACATAAAATCTCACACGAACCTGTAAATTATGAAAAAATTTACTACACCGAATTCTTTCCCCAGTACTTACAAGCTTCTATCACTGTTTTTTTTTAGTGGAAAGTAAATTTACAACCTCAAAGTCTTCAGAAAATAAATCACCCGGGATTCTCTACGAAACTAAATCGTGACTTTTTAAACAACACACACTTTAAGTAGGTCATAAAGTTGATGGAAATTATTGCTCTCAACACTTTTCTGCTAATAATGTACAAGCATGATGAATGCAAGGTAAATGATCTTTCCCATTGATCAGTTAAGTCACTTTTTACATCAAAAAATACAGACAAACTTTTGAATTTGCAATCATTTTGTATTTCTCGATTGTTAATGCAGAAAACATTTAATTACGTGACCTTAGATAGTTCTGTTATTTGCAACATTGCAAAACTTGTTTATGTCATACTAATGTAACTCAATTGCGCAATCGTAGTTTTTTTTTTTTATTCAATTAGATAAAGCTTACAGATATTATCCAAACGCAACATCAGGGCTGGATTTGCAGAAGCAAAAGCGTATTTCGTTAATGATATTTGAATACAAGTTTACCATTTTAGACTATTATACCAAATTGAATAGAATTTGAACTGTTGTTTAAATTTGCAAGTTGCAGTTTTAGACAAACGATGATTACTTTTTAAACCGTATGCATTCATATTTTGGCTGAATTTGATTTTCTATTCCTCATGTTTCAGTGGTGACCGTGGCGAAATGGTTTGCGTCTGTGTCTCTTTTTTATATTTATTCTGTTTACTTACTTATAGCTAAGTTGTTAGACCTTATTACACAAAAACTGCTATAATATTTTGATATGGAGAAACGATGACTTGTAATCTTATTGCAATCTTTGAGTTTTAGTTAATTTTCCTTCATTTGCCTGTCAACAATAGAAACAAACATAGCAGCCGCAAGCCGCTGAATGTCAATCAGCGATTAGCGAAGTTATAGACCGTTTGAATGTTGGCACCACCCAATATCATAATCTGACCTTTTACTCTTTAAGACTCAGCTTTCTGGAGCACAAAAAACAACACACGTTGAAATTAATATTTACGATTTTTTTTAAAGCATAAAATAATATTTTCTTGAAAATATTTTTAATATATATATATAAAATATATATATGTATAACGGATTTTTATGAAATTTTCAGGGTAGACATAGTTTAGTCCAGAGATGATTCCCGTCAAGGTTTGATCCCCATATTCCCAAAGGAACGGGGTTGGGAACGGAAACTTAGAAACTACTGGCCAGATTTCAAAAATCCTTTCGGCATTAGGGGTGCTACATTATCCCCCTCCATCAGTAACTTAGGCTATATTTTATCGATATAATCCCACGGGAATAGATCGGGAACGAGACGGGGAACATTAAAGTTACTTGACCGATCTCAAAAATTCTTTCAACTCTAGGATGTTACATTATCCCTCAGTGACATAGACTTACATTTCATTCACACATTTCCTTGGAAACGGAAGATTCCCACAGGAACAATGTTGGGAACGGAAACTTAGATACTACTGGACAGTTTTCAGCACTGGAATGCCACACAATCCATCAGTAACTGTCTTTCATTTCTTTCAAAGCAATGACAAGGAAAAACACCGGTAAAAGGTTTCAAGAAACACTACAATGGATCTCGGAGGGTGCACGGCCTGGCTGGCGGAACTGTAATTCCTAAACTAGTTTCAGCTGGACTTTGAAACTTTGCAAAAATATTCTCAGATAGATCATTGTAACGATTAAAATAAAAAAAAATCGATATTTTGAAGCTGACTGATGAGACGACCCCTTTAATTTAGATCCTAGTAATCCAGGTAGAAGCTCAGGGTCTGTGCTGTAATATTTGCTTTTTTTGTTCTTTTGAAATCCCGAGTGAGTCAAAGGCGGAAGCTATTTATTATCCACTGTGAGCTACAGGTACTGAAAAAACGTAATTGTACTTGGTGTTGTGCTGGATTTTCTTTGAAAACTACGTACATATAACAAACCATGGAACAGTAGCAATCATAAAAAGATTACTAGTTTCATGACATAAATGGCATTGAAGCCTTGTTCCCACCTAACCAAGCTAATGAGAGTAGCATAAATCACAAAACCTTTGATATCAACGGTTCATCTTGATAAAAATATTGTTAATATGCCCTTTCCACTTTTTCGGAAACATATTCTGTTTGCGTGATTTCACAAAAGACTGTTTGCAAACGTAATGAAACTTATTTGGCGAATTTAACAAGTTTGCTAGACCATTATTTATAAAAAAAAATAAAAACTCCAAATAAATATAATACATTTTTTTTCCTAATAAAAACTAAACTAGATATAAGAGGCACAGTGAAACATGGGGGAAGTTCGGTGATGGTGTGGGGATGTATGGTGGCATCAGGAGTCGGGAATCTCGTCTTCATTGAAAGTACAATGAAGTAGGAAGACTACCTTGACATCCTAAGGAATAACCTGCAAACCGAGCTTAGACAAATTAGGTATGCTTAGCAATTGGATCTTTCAGCAAGACAATGATCCTAAGCATACCTCGTGGCTTGTTAAAGAGTGGTTGCTGTATAGGACCCCAAAACAGCTTGATCATCCTCCACAATCACCGGACCTCAACCCCATAGAACATTTATGGAATCATTTGGACCGGCAAATACGGAAAAGGACCATGAAGAGAAAAGATGACATAAAAAAGGCCTTAATTGAAGAATGGTCCCAAATATCTTCCGATGTTACCAATAACCTGGTAGTATCTATTAGATATCTGCAACGAGTGGCTTGAAACCACTTCCAAGCCATTCTATATTTTTTCAAATACACTACTCGCTGGTTTTTACTTATTTCAAAACAAAACAAATGACTCATTACACCAAACCAAAACAATAGATTCGTGTATTCATTCCAAATGAATACACCATTTGGTTTTTCTCTCAAATGCATCGAATACACCCAGTTTATATCGTACACATCGAATACACCAAATAATGCACTAAACACACCAAGTACTCAGAGCGAGCTGAGAATTTTCAATTACTAAGAAAGGAAAGAGTGAACATTTTCCTTATACATTTTCTTTGAACATAATGTCAATTTTAAGAAATATGTTAGAAAAAGTTGTAAACTGTTATCGATTTTGCTATTCAATATTCTTACTAATATTTTTATTTATTTATTTATTTCATTTCATTCATCTATCGAGTTTCCTCTTACAGATTGCTGAAAACTATAGTAGGTATATAACTTTATTTTAATTTTAAATACAAATGCAACTCTGTTCGCTTTTTTTTGTATCCATCTCCCGCCCAAACCACTGAACCGATTTAAATGAATCTCTGTACAGAAATAGTCTAGAACCTGAGGAAGAATGGAACGCGAACGGGAAACACAAATGGGAACCTAGAAACTACTGCACCGATTTCAAAAATTCGTTCACCGTTAGAATCGGCAATGAGAAATTGAAAATTTTCAAGTTAAAGAAACAAACTAAGCAGAGCATCACATAATTCATTTGCATCAGTTCAAAGCACTCGCTGCACTCAGTGTGCTTGTAACTGTTCTATTTGTATTTTTTCAATTGTTGTATTCGGTGTGTTGATAACTGTTAGGCTTGTTCTGTCCTATTTAAAACAAGCATTCAAGCCATGGAGAAAAACCAAACAGAGTATTCGTTCTATTACGAAGGGATCGAATGGTGTGCAGTATTTGCTTTTTTAGAATAGTGTATTAATTTTTAGTGTACACTAATTTCTAAGCATTCTACGAACAGAATACAATGAACTACTGTGCTTGATTCGAAAAGGTAAGTGAATGTATTCATGCAGACATCATCTAGTATCTTTGCCCCGCTGACTTAAAGAAGTTATAAAGTCTAAAGGTGGTCGAACTAAATACAAAATTTTTTTAAATAATATTATTTTAATAGACTTTGTTAGGTGTTTTGTGTTTACTTACATTTGACGTGTAAAAAATAAGGAAAGTGTAGTTTTTATATGAAAAGAAATGAACAAGTTTTATTTATAGTTCTTTCTTTTGTTTTAATTTATTGTTAATGAATTAATCTTTTTTTGTGTATTATTGGAATCCAATTTTTGTTTACTTTTTGGTTTAAATCCTATATCATGTGGGTGTTTCTGTTTACTCACTTTTGACACTCACTGTAGAATAGAAACGATTGCCAAACAAAACGAAGTTATAAAAAATAACAATTCCAAGAAAATGGTAACTATTTTTCTAAAGTGGGGACAGCAGAAATAAAACTGTGTCATTATTGGGCAACTTTTTCTTTTCCATAAAAAAACAGGCTAAATACTTTCAGGAAGGTATAAAAAGAAGTCTCTTTAAATTTGAGCTTTTAATATTAACGTTAAGAGGTGCCTGCTCCTAACTTTTAATTTTCCATATAAATAAAATAGAATTTTTTTTTTATTTTTTCTTATTTTTTTAGCTTGATATTTGAGCATTGTAAAAATAAACTGACAAATTATTCCAGTAGGAAATTGAATGCTCTACAAAAAAGTTATTTTTAATTTTTATTATTTTATTATTTCACAGAGCTTATTTTTTTTTTTTTTTATTTATTTTATTATTTCATAGAGTGAGCCGTTCTGAAGATATTCAAACTCAAAGTTGGAAAATTATGAAATTAAGACTTTTATTTTATTAAACTCATACTGATGACTATTTTATGACTTAAAAATTATTTTAATGTCGCGGTACAGCTCATACAGCTCATTGCTGTATCTTCCTCTCCACACATTGTTTGGCATACGGGACCAAAGATCATTCATTCAGTTTTTCTTTCGAAAAGACTAAGCGTTTCCTCATCCGCTTTCGATAAGGTCCACGCTTTAGCGCCGTAAAGCTGGACTGGCATGATTAAAGTCAAATGAAAGGTTACCTTGGTTTTTCTGAAGATTGAAGAGTTTTGTAAAATCTTTTCAAGTATGATGTTAAAGAACTTGCATAACAGTTTGTCGCCTTACCTAAAACCTTTTTCGACATCAAAGTTCTCGGTGAGTTCTTTACCAACCTTGACGGAGGAGCGTGAATTCTAAAAAGTTATCTTGCATAGTCGTACAAGTATTGCAGGGATGCCGAAACCAGACATGGCTCTGTACAGCTCGTCTCTGTAAATATGCATCCTTGAAATAGATAAAAAGATGGTGTATATCGATATTATATTCTCGGTTTTTTTTGTGGACCTTTCTAGTCTAAAACAACATTGATTAGGACCTATCAAGTTGTTGACGTGGGGCTTCAGACGTTCACATATTACAGCAGACAAGATCTTTTACACGACGTTAAGGAGGTTTATTCCTCTATTAGAATTGGTGCAATTGTGAGGGTCTTTATTTTAGGAGCATACGATACTGAGGTTCCATTCATCGGGCATACTTTCCTCCGACCATATCATGCAGATCTGCTGGTGTTTTCCAACTGATCTCCTTCTGCCTTGAAAAGTTCGGCATCAAGGCCATCTGCACAACATGCAGCCTTACTTGATTTAATTTTGCATATGGCAAGCTTAACGGATTGTTGATTGGGTTAGCTGTCGTAAATTTGTCGTCAAAACCAAAATTTTGTTGCTATTCGTTTAAAAAACCGTGTGTATTGCTTACTTACGATCAAATTAACACTAACTCCCACCCCCTCGATCAAACAAGAAACTGAGTTTGGCTAGTTTGTCGCAGATTAGTCGCAAAAACAAACAAAAATTTACAGTCTCACTTTTAAAAAAGGATACTTGACGCGAAGTTAGCATGTTCCTTAAAGGGGTCAAACTGAATATAAAAAAATCGAATCCCAACTGAAACGGAATCGGCAAGTCCTCCGATAGTTTAATTCATTGCCATGAAAAGCGTTTTTTCGATTAGCCGTTCGAAATCCGCAGAAAGTTGTAGGCCCCCTATTACCTATCAAGGCATGGTTGTTTTTGAAATGCACCAGGACCTCCCCGCTCTGTTGCGCCACCCTATTTATTTATTTTCACTATCCCTTCCGGCAGTCAGGCTTCCGTTATACATTCAAAAACTAGATAGTTTCCATTTTTTAAAAGAAAAATATTTGGCTCAATGGACATGAAAATAATTTTTTCTGAAATTCAAGTCCCTAATACTTTTGGAATACTCCAATAATTTAGTGATTTTTGACCTTAGATTAAATGACAATCCAGTCAGTTACCAAAAACCTATTTTTTTTTTTAAATTACTTTGGTGGTTTGTTTAAATGTGTTCTTACAAATTACATGTCTACAAGTGTAATTAGTTTCTGGGATCACGTGTAAGTAATCACACGCATTTTATCGAGAGCTCTATTTAAAATTTTATTAAGTGTATATCGCGATCATTGATAATAGAAGCAGTGTTTTGTTTTGAATAGGTAGGCACTTTACTTTTATCTGTTTATAAAAAATCAAAGCTGAAGTTAATAGAAAAAAGGAATTTTTATGGTTAGTGAAATCTTTAGTTGACTTGAAACTGTATATGGCACAACAGGCTGGGGGATGGCCGGAGCCTAGAGCAATTATGTTAATCACAATCTGAGCGGAGATGAGGTTATCTATAATTTTGCGCTGATTACGAGGAGAGAACGTCTTTAACGGCAATGTCAATATGTATGTCCCATCGGAGGACTATTCAATTCCACACGAAATGCAATATTCTCTCACTCTCACTTTACAGCCGGACACTCTAACCTTTATTCCACTGGGACCACGTGGTGTCAACACAATAAACACTTATTATCCATTTCACCAAGCTCGAAAATAATGGGGACAGTTTTGTTTTGAATGAACTGAATTGAACAACAACGATTTCATTGCTGTGGTTTTTTAAACCCCACTCGACTATTGGGTTGAGAAATCGAAAATGAATTTGTATCCATCAGTGTCGTAGTGATTTTGAAAGCAGAATAATGTGAACAACGTTATAAATTTGCATAATTTCAGCTATAAGTGGTTATCTACTGTTCATAAATGAACACGGCTATTGCCAACCTCTTTTTTGCCGCTTCTTTTCACCATTCTGGCAACACTTTGGTTAACTTATAATTATTTTTGTGCTTTTCCCCCAAAATGCACAGAAAACTTAGCTTCGCCAACAACAATGTTTTGTTCATTTCTTTTCATAGAATTTCGCCCCAATCACATGCTGAAAAGATTCACAGACTTCATACATCCATTCAGATGAACGATAAAATAAAACATGCAGTATCCTCGTCCATAGTGACTCTTCGTTTTACTGCTACACTACACTGCTGGGTATGCCTTCTCTCAAGAAAAGATTTTTATTTAACTTGGCTTTAGACATTTGGCTCGGTCTTATCTTTTCTTCCCCATCGACTGTATTTACAATTGCAAGTACGAGTACACCCTATAAAGGTGTACCTATACCCCCCAAAAAATACCTACTCGAGCAGCATTGAGGGGAGGCCAACAAAAAAAAAAAAAAAACTGACAAATGAGGACAAAAAACTATCTTCATCTACTTTTGACATTCAAAGAAGATATACCAAGAGAGCAAAATAGAATCCAAATCCATCATAGGGACACTAGACCAACTGAGCATTCACAACACACTAATGACTGAATAGTGAATTAGAAATGAAGTGAAAAAAGTTCTAATTTAAAAATACCCAACAGAAAGAACCTCCAATCTATTCCCCATTAGAATGCGAGAATGGAAAAGTAGTATCTATCACTAGCTCGCGAGCGTTCTACGCTACAATCAAAACACTTTAGGATTAGAAGCATACTATCGCACACACCATACTGACGATCTGTCCAAACGAACGACAGACGACCGCGACGTATTTCATTTTCTACAATACTCTGCATGTGTGAATTTGTTTTTAGAGAGATACAAGACACAACTATAATAAAATATTCGTCCGCATGTTGTTTTTCATCTTTGTGTTTGTACGCTGAATAAAGTGGTGTGCTATTAATATTTTTTTTTCGCTGCTTTTTCTTCGATTCTTGTTATTTCGTACGTTTTTCATATAGGTACGAGTATAATTTGTTGTTTTTTTTTTTTTCAAATGTGTTTTACTTGAACTTTTGGCTGACAGAAAAGAGCGAAGCACGAGTTCTGTCTAAGTACCTAACAGGCATAGTTGGTTCGTCATCGTCGGATAAGAAGAGCGGGTTTTGTGCTTTTTGTAGCTAGCGGGCGCGCACGCTGTGTAAATTTTTGAATTATTCAATTTCGAAATTATTATTCTTCAAATGGAAATTAAAAACTTAAAAGAAAAAATCAATTTGTCTGGAATACCTACAAAGTGTTAAAGAAAATTAAGAATAAAATTCAAACCAACGCAACGTGGGCTACTCCAACATTACGAATCCGAAATTAATTTCTTAAGTGCGACGACAGAAAAAATATGTCACATCACAATTAGGAAGAATTATTCTCATGAGCTTTTAAATAATAATAAATTATTATTCCCTAATCACATGTTAAGCGGTTAGTGTTCAGTATGTGGATCAACTAACACACACCACCTTAACGCGACGAACGCAGAACAAAAAAAAAATTGCTTCAATATTTGAATAAAAAAAATTTATCAACTCAGCAAAAGGACTACCTTAAAAAATAATCGAGATTCGTGCTTCTTTAGCAGGAGGAAGGATTGTATCTTTTAAGTAATTTCCTCCCCACAGTCAATCTTTTTTTCTTCCTTTTTAAAAGCGTATCTAAGTAGTGCAAACGATATCCTGGTGCAGATGTGTTCATCTCCCCCCAAAACAGACACTTAAGCCCCTTGGTATTGAGGAAGAAAAGACATAAAATAAAATCAGAAAAAAACAAAAAAAAAACCACAAGGAGAGAAAAATTGTCAGTGTCGAAAAATTCCTCTGGTGCCAGATAAGTTCTCCTCTCCTACACAAACTAGTAACTACGCACACTCCCTCACATACTATCTCTACTATCAACATCGTCTCTCCATGAAATTCGCTTGTGCTGTTCAGGCTTATATCCCCATCAAATGACTCGTCGTCGGAAAAGGGTGGTGAACGTCGTCTTTTTTGTGGTATTTTGATTTTTAAGTTCGGGTAAACACTAAAGATAAATAATAGAAACTTACAAGGAAGTTTTCTCCACGAAAAGAATAAAAAAAAGAAGAAATTATTGAGGATTAGCTCCAACCCCATCAACAATAGACACCCTGTTTCGAAAAAACAAAAATTGATTTTCTTTCATTTTAACCACACTATTTCGTCCTGTGTGCAATATTTCTACAAAAAGAAAACGAAAGAAAAAAAAAAATCCAGGAGTAGTGAAAAGGACGAACGAGAAAAAAAAAAAAACCATATCCACCTCCACATTTTAAGTTGAAAAAGGATAGCAACGGTATATTGCCTACTCTAGCTACACAAAGTCAGGACTTGTCGTTCGAAATAACATTGCTCATCGTTGTCGTTCTTGTCCTCCATCGTCAGGATACAAAACAAATAAAATTTTATAAAACCATCTTTTCGTTTTCAAATGTTTAAACAATAAAAGTTATCATCTTAAAAAAGTTCTCCCAGTTAAAGTGTTGAAATTGTATATACATAGAATATTCTTAGTAGCAAAAGGATTTTAAGTGATAGTTTTTTGGTTCAAAGCCCCAGTTTTGATGTTGTACTTCCTTGAAAAAAAAAAAAAAAAAATGAAAAAATAAAAAAAATAGTCCCAATGCGAAGAGAAACAAATGAAGAAAAAAAATCTAAGAACACAAAATAAATAAATAATAATCAACAGTGGTGCTGTTAATAATTGATACTATTAAACTTAAGTTAGTTAAATAAATAAAAGTAAAAATAAAATAAAATCCCAGTGCTAGTGCTGTTATTGTTGACAAATACAATTTTCCTCTCACAAATTTTTACGTTTTTTGTTTATAAATAATTGTTATTAAGGAGCAAAGCTCTATGTGCTGTGTTGTTGAATAAATAAATTAAAATCATTTAAATTTGTATATGTATATATAATATATACAAGAAAATAGAACCCCAATCCTCATCCTCGATTGCAAAAGAAATTCTCAAAGAGCAGTAATATAGTATTAAATTTGCGGTGCCTTTATTTATAGCAAGAAAAAAAGTCAGAAATATATTTATATACATATGAATTAATAAGAGAAATAGTATCTACAACGCTTAACTAAAATCAATCGTTAATTTTAATTAAAAAAGTAACCAATTAAAAAAAAAAAAACACATACATATTTTTGAGTGAAAACAAAAAATAAGTAAATATAAAAATAAAATAAAAAAGAATTCATAATAATTTTTTGTGATATAAAAGTCTTAACATAAATTGTTTATGAGAAAATGAGTGACAGGGAGCGATCGTCCCCAACTCTGATCGAATCCGGATTAAAAAATTTAATTGGCGGACGGGATAGTAACTATCCGTTAATCAGCGGCATTAATGGTATGTATCTACTAAATTTCAAAAATTAGTACTTAATTTGAAAGTGCACCATGCAAAATGTTCTTTTTCTTTTTATTATTTGCACCTCATTATCATGTTATGTATAAAATATTAACTATATACAAAACAACACATAGGAATTCAATATTTACTAAGATGATTATTTATCTATTCTTTGAGGAAGTCATGACGACAATATTGTGGGATGGGAGTAAGGGGGAAAGAAAAGTAGGAAATGAAAGTGGAAATTCTCTAGAACGCATGCTTTCAACTGTATTCGAATTCGAATTTCGAAGTTCGACTGAATGCGCAGGGTCCCTAAAAATTCGGAGGTTTTTTTTCCTCCTATTTGTCCATGTTTTGGTTCTCCGTTTTGCTTATTTATCGTTTGCTTTCGATTTTCCGGGATTTTTATAGTTTTTTTCGTTTTGTTGTTGTTGTTGCTTTTCTTTTGAAACCACTCCACTCACAACGAAGCCAAGCCAGAGAGGTTGTCAAAACATTGCAAATGAATGGGATGATTTTTATTTTTGCTTAAGCAGATAAGGCAGTATTAGGTTGCCATTACTGTATACAAACTGCGATTATAATGACAATCAGAGGAGTTTTAAAAATAATAAATTCAAGAGCTGATTAAATTTCATGAATTCAGACTTGTTTGTTGTATCAGTTAGTTTCGTAGTGTAGGTAAGAAAAAATACGTTTTCAGATGGATAGTAAGTATGTATATATGTATACAAATCATACCGTTAGTTTGTCAAGTTTATATGAATGGGTGACGGCATGAATAAGGAATATGATTTCAATCGAGAAATATTGTAATTATGTTAGGTAGGTATACTTTGTTTGTTTGTCTGTAATGCAAATTTATTGGTAGTTAGTTACTGAGTATGAACTAAATTCTTATCAGCTTTATTGACACTTTTCTTGGGTGGCGAGTATTTTTTTTTTTTACAATTTTTTGGTCTTTCCTTAACTTCGGGATCAAACTGAAAAATAAAAAGTGTAGTCATTGACAACTTGATGGAAGACCATTCAGGTCCAATAAATGACGTCTCATCAGTTGTAATAGAGTAGTTTGAGTCTACTGGGAATCTTTAAGTTCCGCAAACAGAGTACAGTTACAGTGCCGTACATTTTTAAAATTGAATGTGTCAATTTTGAAGACCATGTCAAATGACATCAACTTACTTTTTAAATTTCATCGCTTCGATGCACCTGTCTGTAAATTTGTGAAAATGAACAGTGACAGCACAATGCGTTTTTGAATTATGTCAATGTCATTAGCTGTATGTAGGAATTGTTATTGGGATTCAATGTGACGGAATTCGAAATGAATATTTTCAGAATTCCGTAAATATTTGTTTTTATTTTTAGGTTTTTCTTTTTCGACCGTTTGAGGAATGGGCAGGAATGTTGATGTTGTGTAGGTTGACTTTGAAGGTATATACGTAAACTCAGTTATAGGTTTAAAAAAAGGTAACCTTTCTCATTTTACCTAATCTAAATATTAATTTGATTACTTTAATTAAAAAATGGCTATGATTTGAATGATGATGATAAATTCTAATCTCACAAAGTTTGAAAAGAAAAAAACATATTCCAAAATTTTGCGTCGCTTAATGTAGAATTTAGTTTTTTTTTTTTTGCATATGCAGGAGGAAGTATTTTTGAAATAGCCTTGCAGCTTACTTTAAACCCTTTTCGGGAATACAATGGGTTTTTAGCAATTACTTCAGATATGACAACGTGGTGCCCGTGGCGTAATGGTTGGCGTGTCTGCTTGTCACTGGGGAGATTCGAGGCTTGACTCTTAGAAACATCAACATCCATACGCATCGATATTCGCTTTCTCTATACTATACCCGAAACTCCCCGCTCTGTTGAGCCACCCTAATCATTTATTTAATTTTGTTTATTTATATCTGAATAATAAACAAAGTTCATTGGACGTTTTTTTTTTTAGCAGCTACTGTATTTTTTTTTGTACAACGGCAGCAATCACTAGATTTTTTGAATATCAGACAACTTTTAGATTCGTTGATCTAAATTGTTTACTTTGCTTATTTAGCTAGCTACACAGCAGCAGATAAGTTGCACGTCTACTGGTACACTAAGTGCAGGCCGTAGATATCGCATTGAAAGCAGGCTGAGATCTACCTGTTACGTTGGAGTTCTAGGACTGAATCCCAAAAACATCGAATTGTTCTACGGGTATCATGCTCGAAAAAATGGGGAGTTCTCTAAAAGTAGTTACACTGCCATGAAAAGTGCTTTCAAATTAAGCCGTGCAGAATCGGGATTCAAATGCGGTACTCCCCGAGGTTTGTTGCACCCCTATTTTTATTTGCAGACCTGGGAATAGTAACGAGCTTCGTTGTGACTTAAAGCAAAGACAATTGCTAAAGATTTCACTTTAGTTCAAAATCTAGCCTTAAATCTACTCCTTTTTCTTTTTATGCACCGCGAGCATTGTGAATTCGTTCTCCTGCTTATCTGATCCACACAAGTGAACCGCCTGTTCGATACGCCAGATGACGAACTTTAACAAAATTTTGCTAAGTTCAAGGAAGTTTTACTGCAAATCTAATTGAACTAATTTTGTTTTGACAACGGCCTTGTCAACCGAAAAGAGTCGGTTCCCATTAGAACACCGTAATTAAATCGGAATGAGCGCTGTTAGTGACAGGATGGGGGACCGTTCTGTACTACTGCGTGCTGTTGTCATGTGTTATTTGTTCTATGTAGTATTTGTATAGTTAGTCCTGTGGTGTATCAGCCAAATGGTCTTTGTCGCCCGGCTGCAACCCCCCCTGCTCCGCAGATTTATGTGTGGAGTAGGTTTCATGTAAATGTAAATGTAAATATACATAATTTTGTTTTTACTAAAATTGTATTTTTCTAGTTTTATGATGCAAACTTATAATTTAACAGAAAACATTACTTCAATCAAACATTTTCTTTGAGTAACTTATCATCGATTGGTATAGTACTTGTACTTCAATTTTTAAGGTAACATCGTTTTCTTGATTTTCCTGTCCCCTAATCAAACAAATTCTATGGCAAGTTTTGAATTGTTTTTACTGTCCCCTAATCAAACAAATTTTATGGCAAGTTTTGAACTTTTTGCGGGGGTGTTATCAAACTCATGTCTTCTCTAAATTCCAAACACGAGAACATTTTTCCCCCTTAGCTTACAAGAAAAAAAGAACGTTTATAATTCTTCCACACATTGCGAAGGAGCTTCTCTCAATTATTTTCCAGTAGATGATGACAGCTTCTTCATCGAGCACTAGCTGAGCCACCAGTAATTGCTCGGGTCTGTAGTTCTCGTTTTTCTGTTCCTGTGGGAATAGGGAGATGGAATATATTCTATGTTACTGAGGGATAATGTAGAATCCAAATGCTGAAAGAATATTATACAATCATTACTAATATTATAAATGTGAAAGTCACTCTGTCTGTCCGACTTTCTATGTTACCGTCTCCCGTACAAACTACTAAACTGATTGATATGAAATTTTGTACAGAGACAGTCTCGAGCCAGAGGAAGGACATAGGCTATATATGTTATCCCTAAATTCCCACGGGAACGGGAACGTATACGGGAACTTAGAAGTTACAGCACCGATTTCGAAAATTCTTCCACCATTAGAATGCTACATTATCTCAGAGTAACATAAACATTAATTCATCCCCACATTCTTATGGGAACCGGAGTCCTTACTAATATAATAAGTGCGAAAGAAGCTCTACTAAACTGGTTGAAATGAAATTTTGTACAGAGATAGTCTCGAGCCTATGGAAGGACATAGGCTATATATTTTATCCCTAAATTCCCACGGGAGCGGGAACGCACACGGGAACTTTGACACTACTGCACCGATTTCAAAAATTCTTCCACCGTTAGAATGATACACTAAACACTATCCAGTAACATAAACTGTAAGTTATCCCATTATTCCTAAGGGAACGGTCCCCATATTCTCACGGGAATGGGAGTCTTTACTTATATCATAATTCTGTCTGTCTATTTTTAAACGTATTTATATGAATTTTGGTACAGAGATATAGTCTTGAGCCTGAGGATGGACATATAGGCTATGTATATTATGCCTGTATTCCCACAAGAACGCAAACGTAAACGGGAACCTAGAAAATACTGAACTGATTTCATGAATTATTTCCCCGTTAGAATGTTACACTATTTCAAAGTAACATTAACTTTAATTTATCCCCATATTCCCATGGGAACGGAAGTACGTACTAAAATTATAAATTATAAAAATTATCAACTCCGTCTGTCTGTTTTTCTTTGTTACCATCTACCGCCCAAACTATTGAACATATTTGTATGAATTTTGGTGCAGAGATAGTCTTGAGCCTGAAAAATGACATGGGCTGTATTTTTTATCCCAATATTCCTACGGGAACGGCAACGTACCTTGAAACTACTGGATCGATTTCAAAAGTTCTTTCCCCGTGAGGTGATTTCTGTCAAATTGTCGATTACACAGTTGACCTGAGAAGAAATTTCTATCTTGATCTTCAAATAAATATTGGCAATAGGTAATGACTGTGTGAAAAGTCGATTTTGGCGCCGACTAATGAGATAGTTAACCATATAAACTAATAAATTATGTTAGACGTATTGGGGGATGTTGTCGAATATCTATCAGAAGCAAGCCATATCATACCCTATAGAGTTTCTCAATTCCTTAGAATTATCAGGAGTGGCTGCAAGTTGGTGTTCCAGTGCCAATAATGAGTAATCTAGAATTGTACACAGCTACAAATTACGCATTTGAGATGCGGCATTATAAAAATTTTAATAATGACTGGAACAGCGAAATTAGAAATCTATTGATTCCCGCAAAACCTTTTTATTTGACAAAAGATGGAAAGTAAGAACGTCGTGTGCAAAAATGTACTCAAATAAAATATTATAATAGTTTACTAAAACGCATGAATGTGTCTTATTTGCAAAATAAATAGCCTAAAAAATTAAAAATGCTGCCGAAAGTCACTATTCCACGCGGGCGAAGTCGCGGGCACAGCTAGTATAATATATATTATATAATATGAAATCTGTCCAGTATTTTCTAAGTTTCCGTTCCCAATTCCGTTCTCGTGGGAATATGGGGATTAAACCTTGACAGGAACCATCCTTTAACTAGACTAATTTACCCTAGAAATTTCATAAAAATCCGTTTGGCGGCTTAGTCTATACCGGACAAACAAACAAACAAACAATCAAGCATACATACATCCACTTTTATATATAAAACTGCAGATTGAAATGTTAAGCAAAAAATACGGAATATGACAAATTCAGGGCTAATTTTTTTGTATTTAAAAAAATTAAAAATCTTTTTTTTGGTTTGGAAAGTGTCTAAAGAATCAAAAGAACCAGGTGCAATGCGAATTTGAGCTTTCTTTAAACATTAGATTTGCTTGTGTTGAAATAAAATCTATGTTCTTGCAAGATTTTTTGAAGAACCCAAGAAGACATCAAATAAAAATATGTTCTGTAGATCACTCATATGTCTGTCATGCCTTACCTACCTTTTTTTTTTTTACGAAAAAGAAGGTTGTTGTCTGATAGTACAACTGACCGGTTTTTGGGTCTGAATGCTCGAGTGTGTACGATTATTACGAAAACCTTCTACACCTGTAGGCAGTGCATTTGTCTTTGCTCTTATTCTACTGTGAGAGTGGAGCTCACAAATTTTTGAATCAATGGGAAAACGTGTAGACAAAGCTTTTTCTAATTCGTTCTTAGTGAGTTTTACCTTTGGATTTGTAATAGCGTCAAGCTTCTATTTTCAGATAATTCAGATTCTTTGTAGTGTGCAATGTCTTATATATCTTCAAACTATCTGATCCTAAATAGGTTAACTTAATTTTTTTTTAATAATTCACGCGCACTTCAAGGGGTTGTGACTACTCTTATAAAGATGGAAAATACAGTGCGGCTGTTATTTTAACATGAAGAGTGCGTGAGCAGATATTTATTTATTCAGAAACATGGCCAATGAAAGTTAAACTACACAAGAGTTGCTGTTTTCTATTGACTGATTTAATATTTTCACGGAAACCTGATCTAAAATTTTGTTGTAAAGATCAAATTTAGTTAAACTATTTAGTAAAGTGAAAATAAATCTAAATCATTCAGACGAAGACTTCAATGCTTCATCATCATGAATGTCAAAGTTTCACATTATTTCATTGATAAATATTGATAAATGAAGACTTTTGAGGCCATCAGTTGCAGAACTTCATATTAAAGTTTTCAAACAGCAATTCTTGAAACCCGGTTTTGTACTGTAGATCCCAAAAATTTCCACATTAATAATATTTGTAAAAATTGATCAAGTGTTTGGTAAGGAGCATGGAGAGAGAGGCTGTAGAGCAGAAGTGATAAGAAGTCTGGCAAACTTGGCCTGTAGAAGGCTCTCCACAAAAAAAGTTTGTTAAGCGTCGTTAATTGTTTCATTTATGCGCCTATGCAATTCAGTTGACGTCCTCCTCTCTTTTTTAAAAAGAAAATGATTTCGTTTTTGCCTGTTAATTGGAAACCCCACTGTCAAAAGGCAGAGTGGGAGACAAAATCGTCTATGCAGATGAAACATGTCAATTTTTTTTTTCAAAAATGAGCTGCTGTAGATGCACTTTCAGCGACATTTT
The DNA here is from genome assembly GCA_949752695.1 of Melanostoma scalare. Lineage (NCBI taxonomy): Eukaryota > Metazoa > Arthropoda > Insecta > Diptera > Syrphidae > Melanostoma > Melanostoma scalare. The sequence continues at coordinate 147,890,635 of OX456984.1, read as the reverse complement.
AACTGTTCTCTTATTCGGCGCATAAACATTATGTATATTAAGTTCTAAAAATTTTGACACCACTATCTACGCTTCGAAAATTTTTTACAAGTGTGTTTTTTTGTATGTTTTGTTTGAAACCAACATTTGTTCGAAAAGCACAATGGGATAAATGACTTTTCAAATCTGTCTCTGGGAGATGAAAAGACACCAAATTTTATATTTTATTGGGCCTAAGGCTCACTTGAAATAAGAGTGGGAAGGTAAATAATCCAGTAGTGCATAATGTTGAAAATGGCTTTTTGAATCTTTTAGGGCAAAAGGTATAAAAAATAAATCTCCTAAGCAACTGCACGTGTTATATTTAATGTGCAATGTAGATACATACATGTAATACTTATTACACGTGTAATCCTAATTACATGTGTTCATGTATGCGAATTGTCAAACTCCACGTGTGTAAACGTTTACACGTGCATAAGGGGGCTGTAGTTAGATTAAATGAGTTCTTTTTATTTATAAATTTTTCAAGATTTTTTCTTTCGAGGCAGAATTGTGGTAACAAATTACAAAAAAAAACTTAAAAAAAAAACTCAATTACGTCGGTACGAAATGAGCTAACATTACTTACTGCAGGACTTACTGCAAAGACCGTCGGTAGGCTGAGAACCACATAAGAGACACAACAGAACAAATGACAATAGCACGCTGCTGTGCTTTGTGCGTACAGACGGTCCTCCATCTAACCACTAGCAGCGCTCAACTCAACTTAATATCGGTTGACTGTAATGGCACGGCTTTCAAATTTTCTAAGCCATTTTGCAAAGGGCAGTTTTAGTGATCGTGGTAACGCTGCGCTGGTATGCTTGTCAGTATCACGGTTGACGTTGGGTCAGGGACTTGATCCCTACGAGATCCACTAACAAAAGTTCATACTAGGCTCTGGTGTCAATAGGTGTAGCTTGAGCACACACCAGAAAACTTTTTAACTTACCCTACATTGTCTCCAAACTCGACTTAGTGATCCAAAATTTGTCAGCTCTTAATTCTTCAAGTTCTCTTCTCCTTCATCTCACTCTTTATGCCTATTAAGAATACTCAGTCACATGTCACACCTCTAACTATTGAATGCATCGGATTTCATTGAATCCTTTTTTGGTGCAGCTTCACAGTTGTTATGGGAAATAACAGAAACCCTTCTGCATAGGGGTCATTAGCTTATTTTTTAAGCTTAATGAAAATGGTCTTTGCAACAACGAGGGATCGCTAGTGTGAAGTAGTTGAGATTACGCTGCTTCTAACAACGGAAAAGGATGAAGAAATGTCTTCAACAAATGTTCAGAAAAGTATACTTTTCCACAAAGCGCATTTTCTTAGACAATATAGATTGTTGGAAAACTTCCAATAGATGATCGTAAGGCGAAGATTAACTCAAGAGTTTCCATTAAACCAAACACATAACCACAGTTTGATTTAAAACTTTTTGCAATCGAGTAAATTAAAAATTCAGACTAAAATATCTGACGGCATTTAAATGAAATGATTATCTACTCATTTTTCTTTCTCATCATACTTGGCGACTTTCTTCTTTCAAAAACATAAAATAAAATCTGAAAGGTTATGAAAAATGTGAGAATAAGACTTAGCAAACAGAAAAATAGCTTAATAGGTTCCTACTTACAAATGGAATGGGGTGCAAAAATATTCCAAGAAGCCATAAACACTATAAGCACTTAATTCTCTCCTTACATACCTACATACATATGTATGTAGGTACATATGGATGTACTTTAGTAAATATGTGAAAAATCTCAAATGCATATAACTGAGCAATAATGCAATAACAGGCATGTATGCAAATTATTGCGGAAATACAAGACATAATTTCCAAGTGTCGAAATTTAATTGCTTGTGGTTATGATTAATGAATGCCATTTTTGCAAATTTCATGTACTACTTGACAGCAATTAATTTTGCAATTAAGTGGCCCATCTTTGGTGATGAGTGAAATGAAATAAAAAAAAAAACTCGAGAGACAATTTTAAAATGGGGGACACTTTCTGGGTGGCAGCAGTGGGAGTCGCTTTGACAAAATTCAAATTAGCATAACCACGCTACGAATGTTTGTGTAAAGTTTTACATTTCAATTGACATCGCTTTTGTGTAGATTAACTAGTTACTGAACTTCCAGACAGACTGTGTCATGGATCAAGGGGCTGTACTTTAAAGTTCAATGGAATAAAGTTCATGTGAAATTTCAATTAACTGGCAGCCAATGAAGCCTTCTTGGGTCACACTTTAATCAATTTTACTTTAATTTAATAAGAACGAATTACTGCTATCCACATGCTTACATGATAAGAAAAATTATCTTTTTGGGGTTTTTCAATGCGTATATAATATTACAGAGACAGACAGTGACTCTGCCACACACACATAGTTGTATGCCATAAATATCTTCAGCTTAATGTGCAATAAATATTATCTGGCTGTGAGACTGCTTTTGCTAATGCTGCTTTTTATGGACTAGATAGAAAATTGAGCACAATGTTCTAAGTGATAAGCCTTTAAGCTAAATAGGTATCTCGGTCTCCTTCCTGGTTTGTGCTATGAAAATTATCACCTAAAGAACATAAAAGATTCTTAATTTCTCTGAAATGTTTCCTTTTGAACAACTGACACAAGAGACGTATGACAAAAATTCGTGCCTACTACCGATTTACATGTAGGTAGGTACCTAGAGCTTCAAAAATGTTGATTAGGGCTATCTTTTTAAGCCCTATTAGGGAAAACTGTCGTGCTTGACAGTTTTTCGTCAATTATGTGTATATCCGTAACTACTTTTTAACGATATATTATTAACTCTTATTCAAGCACAGTTACTACCGCCAGGCAAGTCGTCAATTAGTTCGAGTGGGTGCTCAACAAAAGTTTTTCGTATTACAACAACCACTGATTCATCATTTAAAAACAAGGTCTATTATCTGTTATCACCATCATCAGCCAATCCATTAAATTTTAATCCGTAATTTCAGTTTTCATTTCTAATTTGGCCCAACATCAGTTTATTTATTTTTTAGTTATACCTACTAAGACATTTCGCAAACCTGCCTACCTACCAACAATCTTTTTTAGGTTAATGTAAAAGCCGGATTTTCAAACATATATATTTATATATATGTAAGAATCTATAAATGTTTGTATGTATACAAAAAAAAAAAACTCTACACCGACAAAAACAAAAGGGAAAAAATCGAATTCCACTCTCGAGTCCCCAATATTCGAACAAAGGTGCATCAATTTGACGCATGCTCATTCAATGGCAACATTGCACCCCCATAGAGCAGCAAAAAAGCTCTTTCGAAAAGAACAACCTTCACTCGGGTAATGCCGGTAAATTACCCATAAAATTAACTATTTTCTACCCCCCTCCTCATCCATAACCCTTCACCTACTCTCATTGCCGCCTTGCCTAGTGTTGTGTTGTGCTTGTGTCTCGTGTGCATAAAAAATATAAAACCGACGCTTAAATGATTACACTGACACATAATGAAGTCAATTTAGTATACCTACAGCACAACCGCGGTCGCAATTCTCATATCAAAAGTCCACTAACGTCGACTTTTGAGCTGAACCGCAGCTGCAGATGCCCTGCGTTCGATGTGTTTAAGCTACAACAGCATAAGAAAAAATGGGCACGACTGGCTCGCACGAACTTGCGATCGTTTGCTAAGTAATACCAAAATCTTAAGACTGAGCAAATGGTTTTAGTATTCGTTCTTAATATATTTGGTTTTACAGGGTTGCCAACTACACATTAATTGTGAAAATTGAATTGAATCACGAAAAGTATTGAAAAAAATTAAATTAAATATTCCAAAAGTTTCAAGCGAAAATCTAAAAACGCCATTTTTTTGCAATTGCTTATACATTTAAGCCCTTGAAATTTAATCAAAATCGTTAGAGCCATTTTTAAAAAAACTGGTTTTTTATTTTTAATTTTTTTAAAAAATGAGGTTTTCAAAATTCAAGTACACAAGTTTTAAGATCTTACTATAAGATGCATTGACAAAAAATTTGAAATAAATCAAATATATCGTTTTGAAAATATTCGGAAAAACAAATTGTTTTTAAAAAAATTAATGAAAATTCGAAAAAACTAAATTTTTCAAATGAAGATATACGATTTTTCTCAAACAACTTAGGACAACTTAAATACGAAATTTCGTCAAAATCGTGTTAGCCATTACCGAGAAAGTCGGTTTTGAAAAAAACGGTACTATGGGGGGTACCGTCTTTAGGCTTTCTTCAAAAAATTTTTTACATCATTAGAACATTTATTAAAAAATAATATCTCACGTAAAATTTTATCAAAATCGTTAGAGCCGTTTTCGAGAAAAATAGGTATTGTCATATCGGTTGTATGGCAGGTACCGTTATTTCAAGACCTAGAAACCCAATTCCAAAAACCCCTCTGTAGGCTATTCCAGAGACCATTACTGCAAATTTTGAAAAAAATCGGTCAAGCGGTTCAGGCTGTAGATCCATATACGGACAGACAGACAGACAGACAGACAGACAGACAGACAGACAGAATTGTACGACCCACTTTTTTCGTATTCTCTATCATCGTAATGTCATATTTAGTTGTTATCTCAAATTTTTTTTTCTGCACGATTGCAAGACTTGCCTTATAGTACCTATAATCGCAAGTAAAAAGCTATTGAAGTGGCAATTCATTCTCTGAATCTCTCATACACCTTCTTTACCGCCCAATCTCATCTATCAAGAGTGAATTTGTACTTTACACGCTGCGCTGTACGTACCTACGTGCTAAGTGAAGCTGAAGCATGTGATCAATTCAATGACGAAAACCCAACGGAATACAACTCTACGTCCATACACATGTGACAGGTATATTTTCGTATGTCATTTTTCGAAACTAACAACCTATAGTAAAGTATCTACCGCTACCGTATACTCCGTACCGAACAAACATGAATATCGTTTCGTAAAATACAAAAACATCGTTTTCTAGTTCATAGTTTTGTACGATGGATTGTGGTATTCTCTTTCTTGATGGCACGAATACCCATTTGGGTGTAAAAGGGGGTGTCTCGTTTCCTTCAAAATAATACATAAAAAGAGATTATTTTGTCTGTAGTGCCTCTGTCTGCGCCAGTATTTTATCTTGTTCATGTCATGACTGTATTTGGCAAGTGTACAATATGGGATATGACGAGTATAAAAAAATTACCAGTGACGTTTGTTGGACATCATAATATTTCTACATATCTTATTTTTTCTTTTATTGAAAAGCGCGTTGAATTTTAACTGTTGCTAATACCAAAAAATGTGCTGCTTCGGTGAATGGAGGGGCTTCACACGGGATTAAGTATAGAACTACAGAAATTCAACTTTCATTTCATCAATTTTATTGGAATAAAATGAATATGCGTTAGAGTTGGTTAAGAAAGTTTCTAAGTTGTCGTGTTTGTTTAACAAATTGCTACCTAGAAACTGTAAGCGTTTTGCATTCTCAGTCGAGTTAATGATTCAAGTAGTTTTATCAGAAATTATTACTCGAGATAGCTACATTGTATATGTTTTTTGTATGATATATAATTAACGAGAAAAGCTTATCGTTTATAGTGTCGATTGGTGAATAGCAGTTTCATTGTTCACAAAAATTTTGATCATTCATATCTCATATACGAGATCTTATCTTTAGGTGCATACTTGTGTAGATATATCAAAGCAATTTTTTGTTATTTTCCTAAGTTTTGATATTTTATTTGATATTGTGAACGTATGAAAGTTTATTAATCAAATCACAGTGAAGATAAAAGCATATTTTCCAAAACATAATCATGATAAAAATAAAAACAAATAAAATCTTTCAAGTCATAAAATAATCAAAGAACTTGAAGGAGATCTTTTCAGTAAAACTATTTGATATATAAAGATTAGATTTCTAAAAAAAAATTATTAAAAATTAAGCAAAAAATCTGAAAAAGTCAGTATATAAGAACTACATACTATCTTTTTCAATCAATATTTTCAAGAGCGTCCAAAATTCAATAAAACAATAGTGAAAACGTCTGGATCGCACGAGCTCTTATTTATCTCATCAATCGGAGCTACAAATCTCTTATAGATTACAGAACACCTTTTACAATTACATACACTTACATTTTTTCATTGAAATTCGAAAGATTTACTCTCAAATCGAGTACTACTCCTTCCAATGAAACACGATCTTAAGTTTTTTCCTGGTATTGGGTGTTAAACTGATGGTCACATATAGGAATCCATATTTTCATGTTGTTCAATTTATTTTATACTGCAAAATACTGTATTCTAACTCATTCACTCGTTTCCTAGTAATTTATAGCAATTTTTTTAACCTAACGCTGGCACAAATAAATTGAAATAAGCAAATTATTTTTCATTTATCGTTTGACAGAACAAATGTGTTTGCATGTGTGCAGTGTGCGTGAATTCAGAGTAGATCTCCCAACCAAATGGGATTAGATCTTTGGCGTTCAGAGTAACTCTTTTTTCAATGAAAAATGGAAAATGGAAAAGGAGTAGATCTTTTCACAAAAGGAGTAACTCTTTTCGTCAATTAAAACCGTTATTAATTATTAATTTATTATCATTCGAATTTAAGAATGAGAGTAAATTTTGCTTTTCCAGCTACCTTGACTGGACTTTGGATTTTCGAATCTTTTACATTTGGCATTCTCGTTTTGGGACGAGAATCATGAATCGCCTGATTCACAAGATACAGATTCGTTATCAGTTTTTTCTTCATTCTTTTACGAACCTTCTTCTTCGGCACGTTGCAGTTCTTCTGGGTTCTGAGCGTGTGAAGTGAGGACTACGTCCTTTGTCTTTGCTAAAATCATAGTGAAACCTAGAATATTACAGCTACAGATTCATTGTAATCATTGTTAACATTAACATAGGTATATGAAATAATGAACGAGCACGAAGCTTAAGCATACTAAAGAGAGCAATAAGGGGCAATTGATTTTAATGAGCTGCTGCAGAGGTTCCGGCGACCGAACTAGTCCGTGAAATCTATAATAAAAAATTCTCCTTAAACTAAAAGATTTCCAAGTAACCATACCTTCAAGAGAAGCTTGGGAAAATCTCTCACTCTCTTGGAAAATGAAGCAATACACTTTTACACTGATGCGATGGTTCAAAAACCAGCGAAGGTGTAGGAAATGGAATCTACTCAGAAAAACTGAATCTCAGTCTTTTCTTCCGCCCACCCGATCATTGTAGTGTGTTGTGTGTTGCAAGCGGAAATTCTGGCTCAAAGAAAACGTCATATCCTCCACGGATATTCGAATCTTCTCGGACAGCCAAGCTGCTCTTAAATCTCTTGCCTCTGCCTCTACAAAATCTATCACGGTTCAAAATTGTAAAATGTCTCTGAGGGAGATGTCAAATCAGTTCAACATTCACCATTCATGGGTGCCGGGGCACAGGGACATACCAGGCAACTGTATGGCAACCGAACTATCCAAAAAGGGAACGACCACTTCCTTACACTCAGAGTGGAGCAACATAAATAAATAGGTATATCTATCGCTACATGTAAACTCCTACTTAGACAAGACGCTTCAAGGATATCAAACACTAGATGGACTGAGAGTAACAGCCTTGCAACCAAAAAAGTTTGGCCGTGTGTGGACTCAAAACGCTCGAAGAGTTTGTTAGCCCTGAACCGCCTGTATGTAGGTTCTACCATAGGTGTTCTTACGGGACACTGTCTAATAGGAAGACACGCCAAAGGACTTGTCGTGTTTTCCAATGATTTCTGCAGAAGCTACATGGACGAAGAAGAGGAAGAAACCGTTCAACACCTTCTTTGCTCATGCCCTGCTACTTCATAGGAGGGAAACTCATCTCAGTGAATTCTTCTTCGATGATACCAGCGACTTAGCTTACATAGACCCTTAAAAGTTCCGCGTGGTTCGACTAGCGGGTAATTAACCGGCTAGTCTCGTAATGGAAGATTAATGGGTGATCAACTTGCTGATCTCTGTGGTATCACAATGGGCCCTTGCGACATAAGTGTGTCAGGCAATGTAAGAAGGCATTACTCATTGGCTGTTAGTCACTTCCATCTAACCTAACCTAACTTAAAAGATTCCGTCTGTATAATAGCCTTCGTAAAAAAAAAAAAATCAAAACTTGACAAAATGGCGGCGTTTTTAAAAAAAGTCAAACTTCATCCAAAGTTTTGGTAGTTTTTGACCTGCCAGAATTTGATTTTTTATCAGAAATAGGTCTCCGATAACTTATTGTACGGAGAACTATATCGCATTTTCGGTGGGACAACGACGTTAGCGCCAATTTCTGATTTTCTGAGTAAAGTGTACAAAGATTCTCGAAAAGTTGTTTCTTTTCAACAAATTCAATAAATGGGCCATTCCTGGCCCATACAATTCGCCTTCGTCTTCTTCAGAAAGGGCTTGTTGAGCTTAAGTAGGTTTTCTTCGAGGTGATCGATAGGCGATTGATTCCGAACAATATCTCAGGTTCATCTCGTAGCAAATGAAACTCTCTAACTGTCGATCTTTTGGGTTTTAAATGCCTTGAACTCAAAAACTATTCCAGATACCGGTTTGAAGATAATATGTTATTTTTAAAGGTGTAATCTATCGAAATATGAAATTTATTTCACACTAGGTGTGCCTCTTAAAATTAATCAAATCTCTACTAAACATAATTTCAAAGTACACTCTTCTAGTTTCAAGATTTTGAATGCCCAACAACAAAAATCTAGGACTATAAGATGAAATACTAGTTTTCCTATGTAGATTCCTATAGCCATACTAGGGAATCGTTTTTTCTTGCTTGATCGAATTAGAAGTACTAAGATCCGTGGAAGCCTTCATGTCAAAAGTACCATCTTGGACAAAATTCAGCACGACCGGCTCAGTTGGTATTGTCATGTTCAAAGGAGAGATCCGCAGAACCCCGTCCAAAAGGCAATATCGTACAACGTTTCAACAAATTCGCGACGAAAAAGAAAAGGCAGGCCAAAACACTCCTGGTACAAGCAAATGCAAGAACAGCAGCATTTGGTTGGCCTCAGACATGGAACAATCCAAAACCGGGAGGCTTGCCGACGCTTTCTGAGGTCAACGCGGCGTACCCCACAGGCGGATCACTAGTGTGAAGCAGAAAAGTGGGAGAGTTGTGATCGGTTCAAGATCACTACTCGTAACGCCGGAAATGGAAAGAAGAAGAAGAAGAAGAAGAAGGGAATTGGGAATTGTTTTTTCAACGAATGAATGATTTGAATAAAAAGAGTTCCGTACGACGCGACGGAAGAGTATTACGAAATAGATCAATAATAGCGCACAAATAATAAAAATATAAAATAAATAAGTAGAGTTAGGAGCTCCGGTGCCTGACTCATTTGTCTTAACCATACCTTTTGACGGAATGGATGGGACCTAAAATTTCTATTCCGAAAGGATAGTCGAGAAAATGGCATGAAATTGCTTATTTTTCGTGAAAGGCAGTACCCGTGGTACCCATTTTTTCCCATGATGTTTTTGGGATTCGGACCTTGAACTTCCAACGTAACCGGCAGACACGTTGAGCATTATTCAACGGGTACCATTCTTCCTTATCATAGCGTATAAGCATTGAATAATTACATATAGAAGTAACACCTGATTAAATCGCCACCAGGAGTACTAATGCCGCTAGTATCGATATTGGAGTTAGATAGTTCACCAACTTTTTTCCAATTAAAAGAAAATAAATAAATAGGGTGGCGCTATAGAGCGAGGAGCCCCTGGACCTAGCGCATTTCTCACAACCATCCCTTGTGAGAAAATGGAGGGGACCTACAATTTTCTGCCGGTTCCGAACGGCTAACGGAGGACTTGCCAATTCCTCGCGAAAGGCGATACCCGTAGAAAAAACATTTTTGCCTCTGGTGGGATTCAAACTCGAACCTCTGGATTAACAGGCGGACATGCTATCCATCACACCACGGGTACCAACCTTTTTCCAATTACCTTTTTGTTATTATTGTTTCGTTGGTTACCGACGAGGTTGTTAAGATTAAAAATGATTTTAAAATGATTAGGTATAAGGGTTGAGTATTATGTAATTGATTATAATTAATTAAAATCTATGCGTATAATAAAAACGTAACAGTTTGTTTGTTTGTGCTAATCTCAGAAACGGCTTATCCTATCTAGATGGGGTTTTTAGCAATATATTGTGGTAAGTTTCACTTAACATTTAGTTTTCATGTCAATCGGTTGATAAATAAAAAAGTTATGCCAATTCTTGCGGACGAAGTCGCTGGCACACCTAGTAAATAAATAAAGTCGTGTAGTTGATAGTTGAGTACAACCTACAATCTGCGAGAATATAATTTGAAATCGGTTACGGTTAAAGGACATACATTGACATTTTGAAACATTGGAATAAAGACTATTTCGAACCACATAGAAAATTTGTTAAGGTAAGCAAATACAATCTATATAGTTGATTTTATACTACAGTAAAGCCTTATGTCATCAGCGTAAATCGAACGCTTTAAGTTTTCTTACAAACTTGGTATTTCATTAATAAATAACAAAAACAGCAGAGGACCTTAGTGACTACCTTAAGGGACCCAGGGTTATTGATTTGGACTGGTTTTATTCTACCTGAGAGATTCCACTCGAAATATTTGAGAATTCAAGAAAAAGCCTTGTATTTCTAATTGGCATAAGAGTTTTGAATTGTGGTACCCTTGGCGTGATAATTAGTATATCTGTTTGTCAACCGGAAGATTCGTGGTTCGAATCCCAACAAAGACAAAAAGTTTTTTTCACGGGTATGGCCTTCCGCCAGGAGTTGGCAAGTCCTCCAATACTAATTTCTTTGCCATAAAAAGCGCTTTCCTTATTAGCCATTCGGAATCGGTAGAAAATTTTAGATCTCCTACATTCCTTCACAAGGCATGGTTGTGAGAAATGAGTTAGATCCTCATCCTGGCATGCTTTATAAGTATAATAAAAATATTTAGCAACTTTGTGTAAAAATACGAGGAGCTTTAATTTTGTTTTTACACAACGTAAAAACAATAAACTTGGTTAAAGTCATTTAGACTAATTGGCTAACTGACGTCATTTCTTGAAAAAATCACATCCAATTACTAGTAAATTTTTATCTCACTAATTAATTACTCGTATTTTATACTTTGAAGCACTATAAAGTATTTACTAAGGTTCCAAACAGCGAAATTTGCCATTGTTAAGCATTTATTTTTTTGCTTGCTGCAACGCTAAAATGTCGCTGAATCAAAAACCATCGGATTACTTTCCCGAAAGCAGCAAAAATTACTATTAAAAGCCGAGCGTTGCTGCAGGCGCCAATTGAATTGAATTGCTGAGTTAGATCCAGTCATAGAAAGTAACAGTTTCTTTCATTTAAATATATGTAGTCATTTAAATTTTCAATCGCATGCAGGTAATGACCAATGGCAGAAGGTTCGAACATCCAGGAGTGTCTTACAGTAAAATCATCAATTTATAGTTCTTTTTATTCATTTCAACTTGTGGTATTAAACTTAATTTTACGATTCGTACCTGCTCTTAAACATTGCAACCCTTTTCAATAAACGTATTTTTTTTTTTTTTATAAAAAAAAAAGAGGAGGCTTATATGCTAATCTGGAGAACTCAGACCTAATACCCGGTCCATTGTACTACCAGAGTAGCAGCCTTCCCTTTTTTTGTGCTGCAGTAGTTGGAAATAAGTTGTTAGTAATTTCACATATATAACCTCAAGGGCGGCGGCGGTGGCGTCCATATGAAACTGGGAGGCTGAAAGAAAAGTAGATGCCCAGAGAGGGATTCGAACCCACGCGTCCGGCCTATCTACTAAACACTCTACCACTGCACCACGGCCGCCCCAAAAAACGTATAATATGAGTTCTTGAAAATCAGGATGTGTTCAGATTAGAATTATTAAAACGGAGCTAGTATTTACCTCTATCCTCTTCCTTGTACTTCGTAAATAAATTTTGGGAGTGCCGACGGATTTTCCAACTCCATCTTTTCTTTTTGTGGTTTTGTTATGGGAAAATTTGTACTTAGTTGATCACAGACAGTACCAGTAATGACTTTCAAGAAAACCCACAAGAGATTGGTTGCGTTGCGCCGGAAAAACAGCTGTGGAAAGAGTGGCAGCGTAAATGTTGTATCTCATTTCAGTCAACCTTTGAGATGTCCGGTCTGAACTAAAATTTGCAACATTTTTCTTATCACATTTTCTCATATGTACGTTCCATCTTCCATCTCTTTGCATCATTGAGGTTACAGAGGAATCCTTTACTCATTCCGCCAGGTCATGTCTGATGATAAATTTATTTGCTGTCTGTGTCGGAAGTACCGCAGAGTACAAATGTACATATTATGTGAAATTTAGATACCCGGAACCTGCATCCTCTCAACCCGACATCCCTCTTGGCGTAATCAAAGTTATTTTAAAACTACCTACTTCTATGTTTTCCAAATGCTTTCCACCCCTAAGCCGTGCTTATTCCTTTCCTTTTGCTTCTTTTTCCATTCAGACAATTCGACGTCAAACTTCTGGGGTATATCCAATATTTTCTATATGACTGCACCATTTAGCAATTGTTTCAAAATGTTGTTTGTGTTGTGTCTTGTGTGTTACAATT